>JAUYWV010138746.1:0-10700 GCA_032274565.1 Nematoplana nigrocapitula
GTATGTGTATATCATTTTTGTGGATATCTCAGCCATTTCTCCACCGATTCATGCAAATTAAACTTTAAAATGCAGAGTATAGACTGCGAAATATGACATATCGATTTTTTAAACATTTGAATAGACTAATTATAAGATAATTAAACTTCATTTTTGCAAACATGATAAGGCGAAAGGAACTTTCGGAAGAAGAGAGTATAAAAACTGCATTGAGGTATAGAACGATATTAAGGACGGAGTTTCGAATGAAAGAGTGAAAGATCTAGCTCGTGATTTCAACGTATCTAGGAGGACTGTGGAAATTACTCTGAGGAGGCCCGAAACTGAAGGTAGAGTGCGAAGGAAACCCAGCTGTGGAAGGCCAAGTTTATTAACGCGGGACAACTGTAAACGAATGGAAACGTTAATTCGCGGTGATAGGAAAATCTCTTCGAGAAAACTGGGACAGCAACTAAATGTAGGCCACTCTACCGCGAATATTATCCAAAAGAAATTGGTATTTATAGCAGTGAAACGAATTTCTTGACCACCGCTTTCAGCGCAGAATATGAAAAACGGTTTCAATATGCTCGTAAATCTGCAAATAAGCGATTGCCAAACCGCGTTTTTATCGACGAAAAATGGTGGGCACCTTCCGCGATAAACTCTACACTTGGAAGAAAAAGGATTCGCCACCAAGCTTCCAGCAACCGTCATCTCGGCGTTTTCCACCTCGTATGATGTTTTTGGCAGCTGTAAGCAAAGCAGCACCACCAGGAAAAGTTGGGTTATGGGAGTGTGCGGAAGTGCGCCAGTACAAAAAATAATTCCAAATATCACAATGCTGGTGAACCCTACTGGCATAGGTCCTTTCGGTTGATGGTAAATTGTTTTGTCGCCAATTGGATGGTACAATCTGCTCTGCTATTGAAAATCTGGGAAATGGCAAATTTAAGCTACAGTTTGACAACGCAACTTCCCATAAAGTAGGGACAGGTGAAGAAACAATAACAAAAGTGATGCGACGACATCCTAGAATTACTCTGGTTAATCAGCCACCGCAATCACCTGATCTTAATCCCTTGGATTTAGGAGAGTTCAAGAAACTGGCAGATAATGTAGAAAAGTGCGATCCAAAACAAAAAATGATTTAGTTGACGTGGTTCGGAACGCCTGGAACCGTTTGAAGCGAAGAGACATCGTGAGAGCTAACGATAAAGTCACCAGCGAAATCTGTCCGAAAATCATTGCAGCACGTGGCGGTAATCGCTATAACGATTAAATATACAACGTTTTCTCATGTGCAGTAAGGTGATATAACTTTCAGACGTGGCTGCACCTGTAATGAAGAACCAGTGGCCCTTTGCAGCTACGCATGGAAGTGTTGTTATGAATAAAGCACAACGCGCTCAAGTTGAATATCAGTTGGGGTGCAGCGTGTGTTCGGCGTACGTTCAACCGGTATCCACCTATAGCCTACAGCGCAGCGCCGTAGTCTAGTTACATGTGTTCAAAGCTAGATAGATCACGCCAGAGTGAGAGTGTGAGTCGACAGAGAAAATCAATAGACCAGCTTGGCCGACTGGGCAGCTTTAAGCCAGCCAGCCTGTGCATGAGCGAGTGAATCAAGTCGCTCTCTCTCTCTCTCTGTCAACAAACTACGTTCTCTAAAGGTATGCGACCCAAGAATCATGTAGCTTGCTTAATAATATAGATGTGTCTATGTAAAAACTTGTAGTGATGCACTAAACTATAAATCTACTAGCTGGTATACCCGGCGTTAGCCCGGGAGGAAATGACAGCTTCTTGGTTGATCAATTATTTCGCAAATTAATCTGATTTTGACGCACTACCCACGTTTTACTGGTTGAAAACAATGATGCATTAAAGTACTATGCTCGCTACCATCGATTAAGATTAACATAACAACAAACACAAAAAATTAACAAACAAACATAACAAATACATACTATAGCTTCCAGATTCCATTTATTCAAACTCCCAATTCTGTAGAATCGATTATTAGTAATAGTATTTTTTCAATATATAATGGATGTAATTGATCTGAGAGTGAAGCACGATAATTCTGTGAATGCATTTGCACCAATGAAAAGATAAATTAAATAAAATATGTCAATACAAAAATATAATTAGCATACTGGCAAATTATGAATGTTTAAATTATAATAATTCAAAAGCGTGGTGGCCTAATGCACAGTGGAATTGCCATTCACAATAGAACAATAGAAAATGCCGCATAAATCTTTCATGCGCAACTCCAGAGAGATGGATGGAATCAGAGTTGGAGGTGTAAGTCTGAACAAGCTACAGTATGCTGACGACAGAGCAATGATGGCGTATGAGGATCAGAAGCTACAACAACTAATGGATGTGGTCGTGGAGGAAAGCGAAAAGAAAGGGCTGGATGGAATTCAACACTAAAAAGTCGTTTGTAATGGTGGTTTCTAAAAGAGAACGAGGTCGAACTGCAAAATTGTGGCGAAAAGCCAAGTGCTAGAACAAGTAAACCAGTTTGCACACCTGGGTAGTGTATTGACGACGAGGTTATCAAACGTCGAATCGGTATCGCTAATACAACGTTCAGGAAGATGGACCGGGTACTTTCATCGAAAAGTGTGACGATAAAACTCGATTACGGATTTTGAAGTGTTATGTCTGTTCCACGGTGTTTAATGGATGTGAGAGCTGGACCATCAGCAAGAAGATAGAGGTCCACTTGCAGCTGGCAGAAATGTGATTCCTACGCAGCATGCTGAAGATCCTGTGGGTGGACAGAGATTCCAACGAGGAGGTGCAACGCCGTGAGGAAAGAACAGCTGGAGGAACTCTCCCTGATGGGTAGCATTGAGGTGTACATGGCATCTGATCAGTCTGGTTCCGGTTTGGATGGTAATATTACGAGATGCTGTACTTTCTCCATCTTTGCGTATGTTACCTTGAACAGCCCAATTCTACCTGGGCTCTTTGGTTGACAAGAATGGTGGTGACTGTGAGGAAGATTTTGCTCGCCGTCTCAATCGAAGAAGGACAGAAGTATCAGCTATGGGGAAAATCTGGAAAAATAAGAACTTAACTGTCAAAACAAAGAAGCAACTAATGAAATGAAATTTTTTTTTCATTTCAGTGGGATGAAAAGTGTAGTGCTTTTCATCCCGCTGTTATGAAACTAGCCCTTTGAATTTAAATCATTGTATAATAAATAGACAAGAATTTATTTTGTACAACTTAAGAAATGTCTTCTATTTTTTTAGACCTAAGCGGTTACGAGTAATACATTTTAAAGAAGAATATCGACTCCATAAGGTAGAATATTTTTAACCTAAATTATGCAAGGTATCAAAATAAAATAGTAAAGTCACCTTATTCGGCTTTGCAGCAATGCATGCTCCTTTACCCTCGAAGTGTGTATCGAAGTACGTAGCGTAATCCTTCCACCATGTCTATACCGATCTGCCGATTTTGAAGGCAAAAGTTCATTACAAATATCTTCAATTTTACGTTTCGAAGCAGAAACTGAAGCCATTATAAATTTTATTATAAATAATGGAATAATTTAACGCCACCTAAATTTTAAAATATTGATTAACATTGAGTTTTCATTGCTAAATAAATAGCTTTTCTAATGAAATAACTACTTTTTCATTCCGCTGAAATGAAAAGCGTAATTCATCACATGGTGATGAAAATAGCTATTTCAATCATCATGTACGGGTGTGAATCTTGGACGTTAAGGACAGTTGAAAGAAAGAATATAGAAGCCTTCGAACTCTGATACTGGAGAAGGCTGCTACGGGTGTCTTGTATTGAACATAGAACCAACGCATGCATACTCAACCATATTGGCCCAACGCTTCCACTTACATCAATGATTTTAAACCTGAAACGTTTTTGAGCATTTTGGGTATGTTATGGGAGCTAACGGTTAGAAAAAGTCGTGATGCTGGGTCTCTCCAATGGTAAAAGAAGACGAGGAAGACCGCATGATGATGATGATGATGATAAGAATGATAAGGATAAGGACTGATCGTGCTTGTCGACTTTCTGTATTAATTGCATGAAAGTCCTTAAGAATGTGAGAACACGAGAATTTTACGACTGAAACATGCACGCGATTATATAATAAGAGAATATTTACTATTTATGTCGTAGCTGGAAGCAAAACGGAAATGATTAATTTATGACCAATATTGCTAATAACCTTTTATCTACCACAGGGAGTAGTTAAATAGATTACTTCCAGTTGGGACTTGAAATACGACTCGAGTCGGCAGAATGTAACAGCTAAACAAACACTTAGAAAGTCATTATTTTGATTGAACGACTATTTTGATTACGGAACATCCATTTGACAATTTTTAAAAAGACGAAAAATTATCAGTAATCGCTTTTGAAAACTCAAAGATCGATTTAATGATTTAAGAAACCCTTCGGAGAAATCCTCAGAATGTTTCCATTGTCCTTTGTGTTTTCTATGATATGCCCAAGTCTAACCAAGATATCCTGAAGCCTCGTGTATTCGCATCACCACTCAGGATGGCCCGAGGACGCCAAGTGCGTCGAGGCACTTGAGATTACACGATTGTCCCTAAGAGAGGATGCAAGTATTTACTAATCCACCTTATCACAATCTCAAAGATGTTTAAACTACTTCCTTGCAATTTAACATGTCATACTGTTGCCATAACAGCGCCACGGACAGTAAAAGAGTGCATACAGAAACATCATTTATTATAGTATATTTGTTGTTGTTGTTATAATTCACGGACAAGAGGACGCTCCGACCTACCGGAGGAAAGAAAAAGAAAGAATAGAGAGAAAATGAGATAGAAAAGAGAAAGTGAGAAGGAGAGAGGAAAAGTAGAGACAGAGAGAGAAAGAAAAGAGAGAGGAATAGTAGTGACAGAGAGGGAGAGAAAGAAAAAAGAGAAGAGAGTAAGAGTGAGGGAGAAAGAATTGGAAAAAAAGAAAGAGATAAAATAGAAAGAGAGTAGAGAGAGAAACCGTATAGGAGGTCCTAGGGGTTACAGCATTTTACCTGCCGGAGCAGGACACGAGAAGGTGGCTGCATAGGGTCTGCCTCCATTCCTAGTCCCTTCCAAGTAATCTGCACGTCCAAACTTTTGAAAGGACACAGTTGACAAAATTTGTCGATCGATAATTCTTCCAATTTTCCACAATCATATTAGTACCACACTGACGCAAACTACTTAAACATACATAATTAAAATCTCGGATTAAACTGTACCTACAAGGCTTCTCCGGTATGCTGAACTTAAATAGGATTACGCAATTAATGGATATTTCCAGTAACTGCGTGCATGCAAACTAAAATTACCACCGCGTAAATTGAAAATCATCTGTAATTTATTCGAAGCAAAAAATCATAGAAAATAATTAAATCAAACTATTTTAAACTAACACATAAAAGTTCGTCTTCAGCTGATTATCTCCAATAGCGGACGGCACTCTTTCTTGGGCAAGGCATTTCCGAAAGGACGTACTATAGATCTCCTAAGAGAACAGGCAGATTTTGTTTTGGACAATTTCGCATCTAGTTTTCATTATTTCTACTTATTGCTTATTTCTAGAAAGATATACTTTCATTTAATCATCTATTTGCACGACATAAATCGCTTTCTAAAAATAGTATTTCGGTGACCGTTATTTCTTTTCATCTGCATAATCATCCTCTGAACTACTCGTTCATCTCTCGACAGCATCTTGCTGTTTGTCTTTTTATATCCACTCTGATCGATTAACTGCTCATTTTGACTGTAATAGGTGAGAAACTCCTTTAAATCTTTACCGGGAGTTATCCGAAATGTTTTGCTGGGTTAACGTACTGATCAAAAGATGTAAAACAAAAAAAAACTCTTGATTGGCTCAAGTAGTATGTCATATGGTTAATACATTTGTTGGAGAGATCACTATACTATAGGTTGGCAAATTGGATCTACCGTTTTACTGCTACGCTTTCAGAAAATATTCCAAAATATACCCTATCTATCTATATTATTATGAAAGCTCCGTGATTCCTGTGTCGTTGGGTCTTTCGCGTAACTTTAGAACGCGTCGTCTGATTGGTCAGTTTGCCGTCGAGTGTCCTCTCACGCATGCAACGCTGAAGAGTGTGAAGACAGAAAGTATTGTTTTGCAATTGTGCTGTGCAGCGTGTGTTAGGTGTACGTTCAATGGGTAGCTGCCGCCGTGTCGACGTCATCAATATCGATCTGGCACTGAGAGCGTTGTCTGATTGGTAAGCTTGCCGTCTACTGTCCTCTCGCGCATGCAACGCTAAAGAGTGCGAAGACAGAAAGTATTGTCTTTGGAGGGTTAGATGAACGCAGACAAGCTGCTTGGCGACTGACTATTATCTACTTATTTCTTGATTATATAAATATCAGGTAGATTTCTAATTCCAATTTACAAATATTCTTAAATGTCGGTTATATATAACAATACTTGCACGCGTTGCTGCAACGGGCCACTGGTTTAAGATTTGTTTTTAAATTTTATAATAATTCGGCATAGGCGTCGGAACGTTTTTTATATTGGGGGGCACAATTTCTAAATTATTTATAAGAATGTTAGAAAAAGTCAAACAAAATAATGCAATACATATAGAAACAAAATAATAATTTCTGTCATTTTAAGGTGTCTGGCTATCCGTTTGCCAATGAAAAGAGCTTTACACTGATTGGTTTAAAACGTATGATAGTTATACGAAGGTAAACAGAGCTATATATAAACAGAGCTAATGCAATGACTCATCAACTTCTCTAACTACAGCTTATCTATACAATCTTGTTACAAACACTATATGTAGAGTTATTGTAATGTATCTAGTTAATTTTATTCATTTTCTTTTTATATTATTAAAATAAATTTCGTTATTTTATAACTACATAACGTAATATATTAGTCATGTGAAAAAAATCCACGAACATTTTTGGGGGGCACAAAGATACGTTTGCCCCCCATTTATATTTTTGAGGGGACTGGGCCCCCGCGTGCCCCCCTATTCCGACGCCTATGTTCGGCAACACATTTTTATCTATCTATCTATGGGGTGTTCCATTTTATCCATTCCATTTGATTTTCTGCTTTATAGTTTAGAATTTTATTTATGAATCTGTATTGAATTTTGTTAGCGTGCCTTTCCTTGGCTTCCCTCATCCACGTTTTCCACGAAAACATCCTTCATTAAGTTATATTTTCTTAAGATGTGATCTATCCAGTTCTTCTTCCGATTCAATATAGTCTGAAGTAAATTACGTTTTTTCTTTTATCTTTTCTAATACTTTTTGTTCATCTTCTACTATCTCTCTCTCTCTCTCTCGATCTCACTCTTCATTAATGTTATCTATCATTTTCCTGTATCTTCTCTCTTTACCCCTCTTTCTCGCTCATGTATCTCTGTCCATCCCTTTTTATTCATTTTGCCCTCCCACTCTATATTCTCTTCTCTTTCATTTTCCTCTCTATCTATTCTCTTCACCCTCTTTCTCATCTCTCTTCCTCTGCCCTCTCTCTTTCATGCCCCTTTCTCTCTCCTCTCTCTTCCCCTTCTATCCTCTGCAGTGTCTGCCTCAGTCACTCCATCTCTTTTCTCTTCTTCTCTCTAGCATTTCACCCTCTTTTTCATTTCTCTTCTTCTCTCTAGCATTTCACCCTCTTTTTCATTTCTCTTATTTTCTTACTTCTTTCTCTTCCATTTCTCTCTTTTTTCCCCTCTGTCCTCTGTACCTCCCTCAGTCGCACCATCTCTTTACTCACTTTCTCTCTTAATCCTTATTTTTTCTTTCATCTCTCTTTGCCCTCCTCCCTCTCTCTGTGTGTGTGTGTCACTTCCTCTTTCTCTCTTCTCTCTCTCTCTCTCTCTCTCTCTTTCCCCCTCAGCCCCTCAATCACTTTTCTCTTCTTCTCTCTATCTCTTCACCCTATCTTTCATTTCTCCTCTCCCTCTCTCTCCCTCTCTATTTCACACACATTTACACTTCTATCACTCCTCCCTCTTCCCCCTCTCTCCACTGGGCCTCCCTCAGTTCCTCCATCTCTTCACTCTCCTCTCTTTCTCTTCACCCTCTTTCCTCTCGTCTATTTCTTTTTTTTTCGCTCTCTCTCTCTCTCTGTCACACACAAACACACATTTCTATTACTCCCCTCTCTCTTTCCCCCTCTCTCTACTAGGCCTCCCTCCAGAGGCGCAGCGCTAATATAATCTAAATCTCAGATTACCTTAAAATTTGGCATCAAAAACTTTTTAAATAGTCTTTTAATTTTGTAGCTACGCTTTTTTAAGCAAAGGGAATCTGGATGTACAAAAATTTCGGGCAGTTCAGTGTAATAGCTGCCGGCTATCTGTCTGTTTTACCTGTTAATTTTTCTTCCACGGTATTGATTTACAAAACAGAAGAGCCTATAATCTGATTCCGCCCAGATTATGCGTCTCGCGTGCAGCAGTCGTTCTGTCAGCCAGCACACCTTGCCAGCTTGCCTGCCTGCTATTCAATTTCTCCCCCTTGATAGCGTGCATTCGAAAACGCTCTATAATCTGACTGGCCGTAGATTATGTATCTTCTACAGTAGATGTGTGCCTTGCGAGTGCTTGCTGACAGTCTAGTTTTACATTTAGTTTTATAGTATCATGGACTCCGCGAGAGGGGGGGTCTTATGGTTGGTGGCGCTTATATGAAAAATTGATTCATACCCCTGTTGAACTGTAAATAGGCGTCTATATCATAATGCATAATAACTTCAACTATGATATATAATTTATTTTCTACTTTATAATTTAAACGATATAATTATTTTAACATCTATGATGTAAAACATCCATGAATCAAATAAATTTTAAAGAAATATCTTCAATGATTTCAACTAAATTTAAGATTTTTTTATAAAACCCTATTACTACTAATTAATTATTAACTATTAACTATTGTCTTTATAAAACTTATATTAATTTGTGCATGGTCATGTTTTAAAAAAGTTAATGCCTGCTGAACTGTAAATATAGGCGCCTATATCAAAAGTAAATTCATGCCCCTAAGAAATGTCTCTTTTTCTAAATCCTGGCGGCGGGCATGGGCGCCTGTATCGAGAAAAACGACGCCCTTTTTCTAAATCCTGGCGGCCGGTATGAGTGTGGCTCATTTACACTGTTTAATTTTGTAGAAGAAAAGTAAAATTCTTTTTTATTTAAAGAATGATCATTTTTTAAAAGTCAGTCAGATTACCCTAATTTTATGTAGCAGCTGCGCCTCCCTCAGTCTTCCATCTCTTTACTTTCCTCTCTTTCTCTTCACCCTCTTTATCTTGTTTCTCTTTCGCTCTATCTCTCCCTCTCGCTCTTTTATTTCTCACTTACCTTCGGGTGCTTGGGGCGCTGACGCGTTCCCTTGACCGAGAATTATAAAAGTAAAAATGCTTATTTGTGTTAATATAAGTTGATAAATATTTTCATACTGAACTACTTGTTCTTTGCTTTTTATTATGCCCGGTTCACCGTATACTGAATAGGTGGCAGGCGGATTGGTGCTTACGCTAGACAATTACCTCGTTCTTGCCAGTTTTCTGTGTATACTCGTAATCAGATCCTTGTCAGTGTCTGTCACTCCCCGTTCACTGTTCTCCATTGAACCCAGTCCATCCTCGAGCACGCCCATCATCATTAACCACGGGTTTTTTACCGCGGTCCACTTTCTTCCCATTGATCGTTCAATAGCTGGCCTACTTTAGGACAAGCACTAACATGTGTTCCATCCAATTTCTAGACCTCCTTTGCCAATTGTGCTGACATCAATGTCCTTCTCTGCCTTCCTTTCTCTCACTCTCCCGCCCGCCCCTTTCTTCACACACACACACACACACACACACACTTATTATTTATTACCTTATAAATTATAATACTCAATTTAATAAAGTCGTCAACAGCTAGGTGCAAGTTTAGGATCCGGTTACTGTGTGATTTTAACATCAGGCGCGCAGCCAGGGTGTACAGAACCCCTTAGAATTAAGTAAAAATGCGCCTAACATAAACATGGGCCCCTCAACAGGGGCGGATTCAAGCACACTTTCGAGAAGTAAGTTGACTAAATAAAACGAGGTATTCTCGCTATAACGCCGCCCATTTAAAAAAATTAAACTGAACCAAAAGAGCGAGGTATTCTTTCGAGAAGTTAGTCCAACTATAAGTGAAACGTCTTGTTTTGTTAAAATAATAATTTTAATAATTTCGGCAAATGATTATTTAAATACAGTTTCGCATGCTCAAAAAGTTCAAGGAAGTTAAGGATCTCTCTAACGAGTTGAGAATCGAAATAAAAAAGTCAAGATCATGCTGACGTCAGAAAGCACAGAGAGAACGTCGAAAGTGAAACAGCAGAGATCAATTTTAATCGTGCGCCTGTTCTATTCATTTCCTGGATTGTTTGATTGAAGAAGAACTTTCTCGCCGATTTATGGGTGGTAAAGTTGTAGTGCCCACAGCTCTGACCAAAAGTTATTTCACGAACATCTTTGCCATTCTCAAAATCATCTGCGTCCTATCCGTTACTACTTGTGAATATGAGCGTTCAGTATCGATACTTCGTAGACTGAAACCCTACATGAGTAGTATATCTCAGCCACGCTTTGGATCATGACTCACCAACCCCCCCCCCCCCACGTGCCCGAGCACGTTTCCGACCGATGAGTCA
>JAUYWV010138757.1:0-10700 GCA_032274565.1 Nematoplana nigrocapitula
ATGACATTCTTACTCTCTCCACTTCATCCTTTCTGCCCGACATTGCCAGGCTGTGCAAGGACAGACAGCACCACTCGACGCATTAGTTATCTTTAATTTTTGTCGGTCATTGATTTCAAAGAGGAGGCTCGTCAATATGATTAATTTTCCCAATTACTTTCCATGACGTGCGGAATTAATCGTGATTATGTACAAGAATCGTAAGATTTTAGAGTAAGAAGTATCCATTTGTTTTCCTCGCGGTGGCTGTGTGTGTGTGTGTGCAACTCTCAGAACATTCGGTCCAGTAGTTTCGGAGTATCGAAGCGAACACGCATAGCTAACAAAAAACAGACAAACGACCTGAATTCAAACATCCCCCTCTGTTATTTATATATACATGGATAATGCACCGATTCACCGTTCTGCGAGATATTTTCATAATTTACTCCCTGTAAATTCTCGGTATTTCAGTTCAGAAGTCCTTTTCTTCGAAAAGCAACCATTTTCAGTTGTTGTACATGACACTATGTTGACAAGACTTATTATGTGACAGTGTCACATGTTGATCCCAGTCATCAACTCGCCCGATCAGTACAATGGAATCATTTGAAAGATAAAAAGCAGCATGTTATGTAGAGCAGCTTCGATTTTATGACAGAATGCAACTGAAATCTATAGGACGGGAGCTCCAATTCCGTTCATCTACAATCTCAGACTAATCTAAAGTGGGACAAGGAAAACTATGGATAGTAACTCTAAGGGAAGTAATTTATTTTTCATTCGCTACAATGTCAATCAATACATTTGATTTGCAGTACATGATTTATGGTGCGTATAGTGTCAGTTTATGACACACAAATGGCAACAGTCCAAATGGCTGATAGGCAAAGGAGTTCAACATACACTATATCGGGAGAACCAATAAACAGAGAAGCTCTATACGATGCCACTGAAGGGATTTCCATCGAAAAGGGAAGAGTGCAAGATACCATCGCAGAGAATATGACAGAGATGAGAAGCATGATCAAACGAATTAGGCACGAAGGAGATCGAAACTAGGTCTTTACTTGAACGTGGACAAGACGAAATGATAATTATAGGAGCAAGCGGGGATGATGAACAGCTTGAAGTTGGAGGAAGAACAGTAGGAAAAGTGAAAGAATTCAACTTTCGCGAATCTCAAATCTTTTGTGATGACAGTTACGAAAAGGAAATTGATCATCGAATGTTTCTGGTCAAATCCGCTGCCATCTCACTGAAAGTACTAAAATCTACACAATGGGCACACTGGTGTTCGCCATCGTCCTGAATGGAGCACAAACATGGACTGTTAAAACCAGGGAAGCAAAGAGGATCTCGGCTTTTGAGATGTGCGCTTGGCTATGACTGCTTTGTATAGCTTGTAGGATCACAGAACCAGCAACAGCGTCCTGCAAGATATCAATGGGCTCGTGTAGAAGATTCGCCAATTAACTATAACATTTTCTTTCCCGACGAGGCTCTGAAAGCCTGCAAAAGTAGATAGTGACGAGCTAGTTAGAAGACACACGCAAACGAGGACACTCGAGAACTCGCAGTGGAGTGATAACATCAAAGAAACAATGAATGCCAATTTACACTGCCTTATGAAGTTAGCACAATCGCGCGAGGCATGGAAAAACGCAGTCAAAAGGGCCACCGATATGCGCCGATCGGATTAACTGACTCTTCCTGGAACTATAAAAGGGTTGTCTGTCTGTTTGTCTGTCTGTCTGTATGTCTGTCATACTTATGTTCAAAGTCGAATTTAGTTTCACAATAGCTGTGCCATAAATAGATTGTGATTCAGGCTAATCGTTGCCATGTAGTTCAAAGCTACACTGTATTAGCTAATCATCAGGTTAGAACATAATGAACATAATTATAAAAAGCAGTCAGGCATTGAAGCATCCTTGCATCTCTATAGGAGGGTTGCTCAGTATACATGTGCGCATGTCTGTCTCGTATATGCTGAAAATGGAATTTTCCTGTTTATTTGAGAAAGATTGGTTTGAGTGTGAACTCGTTATCAACATAATCAAGGTAAAGTAAAATATCCATTTCAGGTTATTTCCACTGTTTTCAAGTATTGCATAATTACATAGAATGATCACCTGTTAAACGTTCAGGCTATATTTACTGTTTGTTTCACCATGACAACCTTGTCATCATCAGTGTCGATGTTTCATTGACACCAAACTGTAACACCTATTTCAGAACGTGACGACTCACGACTCCGACTTCAGCGTGAAAACAGTCAGTACTCGAAGACGGAAAAACGCAGCTCAGCAACCGCGGTGAGTTTATAAGAGCTGCACTTGTGATTTTAACAGTACAGTAATTACTCTAACATATCGTTGTTGTCCGCAATTGTTAGAATTTATAGTTAGAAAATCTATGTATAGACATGTTCTGCAAAGATACTACTAAGATACTAACACAAAATCTTGCAGACCTCTTTCTTCTACGTATTCTTTACGCTGAAAACACATCTGTTTGTTTTCATTCACGTGTGGAAATTCCTAATTTATTGCGGTTTACATGAGAAATAAACTGTATTGTTGCAGTGCCTTTTAAAAAATACGAGTAGGCCCTAACGATTCAAATGTGATACATTTATATCTCTAAAATTTAAAAAGGCTTTGGGAAAACAATTTGTTTGTATTATTTAAGCCAACCTTGACATCGATGTCTACCCTTCAGCAATTTGTGTGTAGTTAAAAATCGATATACAGTGAAGCCTTGTTAATTCCCGGACATTTTGGTTCCCCAGAAACAATTTCAGTTCACTGAATTTGCCGGACTAATGAATCCCTATTCCTCTGGCAATTATATATCATCTACTCTTGATGGGCAAACCAGCATCTTCATTTGTGTGCAAGATATCCCAGAGCACTTCTAACTTCCACCCAGTCTATTAGCAAATGGAGAAAGTACATCTTGCTAAAACACTATAAAATATAATCGATTTTTAAAATTTCGTAAATCCAGTATGTAGTTCGGCCTTCTTTTGTCTCCCTTTCTTGTACAATTTTCTAACCAGGAATTCTGTTTGTATAGCAAAATTTGTTAATGTACTACATCCAAATCGAAATGCACCCAACAAGTACTCCTCTAAAAGTCTGCCATTTTACGTTGCTTCAATGCACACAATTTTATCCATCATCACTGCCAACATCTCCCACAGCGAATCCAGGAACTTCCTGTTTGCCTCATCATCCGAGGTGGACTGCTCAAAGTAGTCGATCAGCTGCTCGTCATGTTTACTTGCCTCGGTCGTGGTGACGTCCTTCCGTGGCTCATCATCGTCCTCCTCGTTGCACCAAGTTCTCCAAGCGCCATTAAAGAAACGCTGTGATCCCGGTTGGTTCCCTGTCCGGATTACTGAATCAGAGTTTTTTTTAGCAAACTGAACCGTTTTTTCCCCATTTTAATCTCCGGTTCCGGAACGCGAATTTACAGATTGTTGAAGAAAAAGCATTGCGTCCGGATTAATGAGGCTTCACTGTATCTGCTGCATCTTGTCTACTATATACTCAATTATCTTTTATTATCCGCATTATAAGTGACAAGAGAATGACGTTAAAATGACAGCTTTGCAATAGGTTGCTTTTATTTTATTGATTTCAAGACATTATACAAGTTGTGTTTGGTTTTCGAAAAACTCAATTATATTACGATATTGTCGGTAGATGATTGTATACTACAACTTTCCTGTGTTACTGGTGTGAATTGGTGTGGGTTTTAGGAAAATCTGAAGATTTGTAAAGTTTTTTTATTTAAATCACTTCTCTCCATTCACTTCGAATAAAAATCTCATTTCACATGCAGTCGGCCATATTACGAGGAACGTTGCGTATACCATATATGACCACAAATATTTTATCACTGACAATTAGAGGTCTGAAACATTCGGAAAATCTTGACAACAGGATCAACCTATACACATTGTGATCGATATTATTTACTCAAAGTATACAGGTAATGAATCGGCATTAGGAAAACGAATGCGGAAAATTATTAGGAGAACCATGCTTACACCAAATACCCAATGCCAACCGGTTTCCACCGTTCAAAGGACATTCATTATCAGGCCAAAATTCATCAGACAACAAAACAATAATATGAATAGAAACATAAAACGATTAGGAAAACACTTTTAGAAAATAGGAAGCACCAATATTAGTTAGAGAAACATTGAGAGGGGGCCTCTGCACTCTGATCTCCACCGCCTCGTGGATCGCCATCTCCAAGCCATCACGTGCCGAGTGGATCAACCCGAACTGGTCTTCATTCCCCGAGCATGTCGTACAGTCCAGGAGATGCGTGTAGATTGCACCAGGGCCACAACGAGAATTGGCTGCTATTTTTCCCAACAAGGACCGGACTTCTATGTCCTTGAGGTCAAATGTCGTTTGTTCGTTTACGTGTGCTGTGGATCCTCATTATATCCAAGCCACATTTGGCCGAACGTATGAAGGAGCACAGACGAGGCCCGGGTGTAGTCTACACGCATTTTCTGGAGGATTGTACGGCATGCTCGGGGAATGCTCACCAGTTCAGGTTCAGGCGATCCAAGAGGCGGTGGAGATAAGAGAGCTGAACCCATCTCTCAATGTGTCGTTAACTAATACGGTGCTTCCTTTGTTCTACAAGTGTTCTCCTGACAATTATTTGAAAAGTTACACACAACTATATAGTAATGTTAATTGCAACAAGGCATCTGCAAAGGAAATACCGCAGGAGACCCGTGTACAGAAAATGGCATTCACAGCTTTGACAATTAACACGAAGGAAACGCTCCGGACAGTCCTCCATTGTAGGAAATGTGAAAAAGCAACATGAACCCATTAAGGCGATTCGACAAAACCGCAAAAATCACCCCACGTAAATTAGCTCGCCCACTCGGTTGCAGGAATGGAACTACTGTACCAACAGAATGCGAAGGCACTTGAAGTTGAGGAGAATGAACCGGAAATGTTTCACAAGTTTTCGAGATTCAATTGGCAACATAATATTAATAATGTTTTATTCAACTATAAGTGGAAATCAAAGTAAAGCAAACTAGAGCAAAGAACTTTAAGCATCTATAACAACACCGTTGGGAACAGTAGCGGACATAACAGTAAAGCCATAACTCATCGTGGAAAATAGATATTTTTAGGATTCTAAGAAGGTTCCATGTAAGGTCATCAGACTATGTGACCCCAAGAGGTATCGGATAAGAGTTGAGACACTAGGTGGAAAAGGTGAGAATGCAATCGCCCTATGACTTTCTATTTATGATGAGGCATTGCGTCTTATTAATATTTAACGTAAAGCCAATGAGTCTCGACCGCTCAAATGTCCTCATAAATTCGTCCCGATTTACGGCTGGAGAAGAGTTATATTTTGTTTAATAGGACACATTTCTGTTATGCAATCGGCATATTTTCCACGCGAAGACAGTCTCCATTCGTTTACTGCCATATTCCATTATACCAATTTCCACCGCGAATTATATTCGTTGCTGTCATGTCACACTTTCTTAATACGAGCTACAGATATGACGTCATAATTCTTGCACTGCGTGTTTTTTTTTAAATACATATTTTTAAGTGTTACCCTTGATAAGACGCAAACAACGCCTCTGTATGTAGTATATCTTCTTTTCGGTGTCTTTAGTTAACAGAAGTAGCTGATTATAATCACTGACTAATATCTTATAGCTTTAATCTCCTGTACGGACAACCGATTTCTTATATAAGATATCGAATATTTTTTCGGAGTAGAGCAGAGGATGTATAAATGAGAACCAATCAATGTCTCTCCCTATTCAATTTCTTCCTTAGCTACAGTGCAATAGACCTTATACTACTTGTACCTGCATATCCGTACATTATATATAGATACTATAGCAAGCAAATCATACTCAAATATATGTAGTTTATCTACTGACTACTCAGCATAGTAAGCATAGTACCTGATGTAATGAGTACAATACATGTACAGTACACAAGGTTGCATAATACATTTTCACGGGGTAGCCATTCTGTAGCCGAGTCGAGCGCTATATACTTATACTATACAGGTCCTTGAATTCTAACAGATCATCCAAATCGTTCAAGTTAAATTGCTGTAATTGTGAGCTGAGGAAGTTTCAAGAGGTATATTAATCGCCTCAATCGTCTCTTCTGCATCTCCCAGAGAACGCGACAGCAGGTTTGAAACACGTTCATTAATAAATTAATAAATAAAACAATAATGTTGAAACGGTGACACTTTTCAAATATACCAAAGAAAAACACAGGCAAATATTGCTAACATATAGGCTATTGCAAACGTTTTCGACAAGAACAGTTGTCTGTCAGAAAATTGGCTGCCGGATCTATACAATTGAGAGTTTAGAGTAGGTTGCTTAGGCTTCATGTGAAGGGCTTCTTTAATTTTAAGCTGAAAATTATAATTAGCGGAATCAATGAGGGATACATAAATTTAAGACTGCAATTATTTACTTAAGGCTAAATGAGAAAAAATTTGGCGAAATTACCATTAGAACGTTCCTGAATTTGTTTGAACATGTAACGTTTGGTTTGCAAAAATGGTGTGATTTACAACTTCGCTTGCCAGATTGATTCTGGTATTTCCCACACTGGGAAATCCAGACCCCACGTGTTCCAATGAATTGAGGAACATTCGGTATCTAATTAAGTCATTTTTCTCATTTGGCCTCATGTAATAATGAGTCTATCGTAGACAACCGTTGTTGTTCTTGAAAATATATGTTAGCACTATTTGCCTATGTTTTGCTTTGGTAAATAAAGCAATACTTTTAATAGATAATAATCAATATACAGGGTGGGCCATAAATTCCGACCGAATTTTAAATGCAACATATCTTTTTAAAAAATGAATTATACACAAGAAATAATAACCCTAGCTATGTCAATTCTAGCAATGAAAACACAAGCTACTATGTCTATCCTAGTTATGTCAATTCTAGCAATGAAAACACAAGCTACTATGTCTATCCTAGCTATGTCAATTCTAGCAATGAAAACACAAGCTACTATGTCTATCCTAGCTATGTCAATTCTAGCAATGAAAACAAGCTAATATGTCTATACCAAATAAGGTGCAGCATCGTTGGCCAATTCAAATTGAAGGAAAAAAAAGCAAATTTATTGTCATCTACTTGTAGTTTGTTTACTTTACAACAGCATGGCTTTTCGTCTTACTAAATACAGTAGCAGAGATTAGCTGGCTGTGAAACATTACTTTCAATCTAATGAAAATGGAGTTGTAGCAGTGTGTCGTTTTGCAAAACAATTTCATATTAATCCTCCCCAAGTTCGAAACATCACACTTTGTCAATCATAAAGTTCTAAGAGTCTGTAACCATCAGTGATTCTCCGAGAACAGGTAGACATACCGCAACAACAACAGTTCAGGAAAAGGGAACGAACTGATATGAATGAAGTTTGCAGCGTAGTTCCCAAATTCAGTCTGTTTTAAGAACTTTGGGTGTCATATACGGTTAAACAAATGTCAAGGGGATTACTTCATAAGAGAAACTTGAAGCCGCATATCCTCCCGCGTCTGGCACAAGCACTTTTTGATCCGCAGATTCGGACAGAAGGATGCGGTTCTCTCAAGAGATTTTGGAGAGAATTGAGAAAGATAAATACATTTGTTTTATCGTATATGGTGGTCAGTTGAAGCTAATTTACATTCAAACTCAGTGGTGACATCAACCGCCACAACTGTGTCTACTTGACTTCTGAGAACCACATGGTAGTGCTTGAAATGTAAACAAACTTACGCCTTTAGAAATGCACTTTTATTTAAAAATAATATTTGTGGTATTGTTGGTTGTGTCTTAAAGCGACATAGCATTTAAACATCGGGCGGAGCGTATGGTCCACATTGTACAGGGGAAACAGTAGTGCAAATTCTTTATGCAACTTCGTGGATATTCATCGGTTCTGTGCCTACTATAGGCAATAGTGTACCTGCTATAGTAAGTACTGTACCTGTCATAGTGAGTACTGTACCTGTTATATGCAGTACTGAACCAACTGCAGTACATGCATAGTGAGTACCTACTGGCCCTGTACTGCCAGTCATCACACCTTTACTACTGTATCTAGTACAATGTGTATAGTAGCCATTATAAAGAATACCGTGACCCACTCTTGTGAGTCCATGAGTATACCTGCTACCTACCAGCTTTAATAGCTTGCTTCTCTTCTTCGTCGATGGAACGCTTTCAGACTATGAGTGGGCAAGGTCGCCAGTCTGTATCGGCCATGACCAGCGGACTGAGACCGCCCAGCCGACAACGCAGGGCGTCCTTCAGTCTGTTTCCCACAAAACCCATGGAAAGTGACTTTTCGGAGGCAAGTTGGACACGAACCATGTCTTCTTCCACGCGAACGAGGTCACCTCACGCCTCACGCCTTCATGTTTTAATGCTCTCTCTCTCTCTCTTGCTTTGAAAGTGTGCGCACATATTTGACGGCTTTATTTTTTGTATCATTTTAGTTTCTTTTCATTTAAATGTGTGTGTGTGTGTGTGTGTGTGTGTGTGTGTGTGTGAGTGCATGTTGCACGATGCCTCTCATCATTTGCGTACGTTTGTAGTAGTATATGAGTAGATTCGCTATCCAAAGCGCAGCAGTAGTGTGGTCTTCAAATCACCCGTAGGCAATGCATTTTAGTCTTCGTGTGCTTTGGTGCACGCACGTACGAGCACTTCTGTTGTGTCATCTTTGTCCGTGTGTTGTAGTGTACTGCTGCTACACCTTTCACGCTGAAATTAAAACTTTGCTCACTTGAAATGAAAATGAAAATGGGAAGTTTATGGCCACTGAAATTATCAGGTGTTATTCGCAATCAAAAGATTTGAAACTCCGCAGAAACATTTTTAAGGCAGTCTTTCTTGAATAACCTCCACATTTCGTCGGATTGAACAATAAAATTAGGGCTAGAAATAAATAAGATTCGTACAAAATTTATTATTCGAATAAATTGAAGACTACATGTAGAATAAAATTATAACAAAATCTTGAAAAAATAGAATAGATTAAAATAGGATCTTATATCTACATTCCAAACAACGCAATTCCTATAGCCATAACTGTATCTAAATTTGTATACAGTCTAGACGCGAAAAAGGTCAACTGAGCTGAGCTGCTCCCTAATTGGTCGGTTTAAATTTGAAAGTTATCACTGTTTAACTAGGAGCGTCATTTCATCGCTGTCAGTTATGGCTAAAGGAATTGTATTTTTTAATGAATTGTATATGTAGGTTCTATTTCATTAATTTATTCTAATCCTAATTTTATTTTCACGATTGACCGTATTGCACTTGTCTCCCACAGTTCGACGAAGTCCGTACGGTGATATATGCTGCCATGTGTACTACGGTTGCGTTGCTTAACGCCATAACACTTTCGACAACAGGCAATGCTTGTGATCAAGCAAGCATTCTGAGGCATGCGCCAATACCAGACAACAAAACATCAGAAAAGCTAAGCTACGTGTATGGAAGTCATCCTTGTTTCTTAGAATTTCTATTTTGAATCGCACGTCAATTCTTCAAACGTTTTTGAGGATTATTGTTTTTTTCTCCTACGAAAATAGGTTTTAACTTTTTAGTGACCGCTTTGTAATTTATCGAGTCAACTTTTAATTTTACTGGCCAAAGTTTTAATTTCACCACGAAAAGGTGTGTATAGAATTCTTGTATTATGAACTGGGCACTCATTTAACATGTCACAGCTAGTTTGAGCATTTTTTACTGCATGTACGGTTTACTTGTGGTACATCTATAGAAAAACCAAATAGTATTCTATAGACACAGATGAACAAAGTCTGTTTGTATATTTACATGTCTAAAATGTACATACTATTCCGAGGAGCCAAAGTTTACCGCAGCTGCTGGACAGACAATATATTCAATGTCATTTAGATTTTTAGTACATATAATAGAGTGGAGTGGATTTCTTAGTAATCGGAAGAGATCTGTGTAGTTAAATATATTTATGAAATCTCGATGTTTCGCGTAAACATATTGGGCAATGTCAAGGTGGGATTCTGAAGACGAGGGACTGTAATATGAACATTGTAGACTAGCATTGATGCATTAATTTTCTTTTTCTTTAAACATTCAATACGATTTTTCCTACAAATTGGACAACACGCAAAGTTGTATGCGATTTTTGCATCCGTTTTATCTCTACGACCAAATAGAAGCAGTTCTATTTTCTTGCGATTTCAAATAGCAACTGAGCAAGGTGTACCAGGCATTTATTTTTATTTCCAATCATATAAAATTACTAGCAGAGGGTACCCGCGTTGCTGGACAATAGAATAGTCCGGGCCCCATTTTTTTCGGGGGTGCCCTGCTACTTTTGTTTTATGAAATTTTCTGTGGGAGGCTTCCTTCGGTCCGAAACGGCCATTTCACACCGTTTTTTGCCCCATTGACATCGACCCCGACCCCTTGACCTCGACCCCGACCTTGGAGGCCGACCTCGCCTCCCTATGTTACCCGCAGGGTTGTGGGGGTAACCCATGCAAAGTTTCGGGTCGCTGACACCAACGGTCCGACCGCCCACCCGGAACAAACAAACTCTGCCCGAAACGGCCATTTTACACCGTTTTTAGCCTCCTTGACCGCGACCCCGACCCTTGACCTCGCCCCCGACCTCGCCCCC
>JAUYWV010138768.1:0-10699 GCA_032274565.1 Nematoplana nigrocapitula
TGGAGATTAAATGAGTCATCACTCTTCTAGACATAGCTGGTCTTGGAGATTAAATGAGTCATCACTCTTCTAGACATAGCTGGTCTTGGAGATTAAATGAGTCATCACTCTTCTAGACATTACAGCACCGAACCGTCACCACAAGGTGCAGAGAATCACTGCAAAGATGGTCGGCCTACTCTCCCGATTTGTCTCCTTGTGACTTCGAGGGAAGCGAATTGATGATGTCGATGCCATCAACGCAGCGTATCGCAGGTGTCTCAGTAACCTGTAGGTTACAGGATGGAATCCATGACCAGATTCGTCGTTGGAAAAAAACATTGAGCGAGAAACGGTAGTTATATTGAAGGACTCGTGTTTTTCTGGTTCTTTTAATCAATTTTGTGTTGATCAATGCATGGATAAATTTTTACTTACGAATACACATGACGTTTGGGGTGAACCTGGTAATTTCATTTGCATTTACAAATGATTTATTAGGTTTAAAGTCTTTATCTTCCGACTGGTTTCGCTGCTTTGTGTCAGTCAAGGAAGACAACAGACCAATATGATATTAAATCGGAGTTTCAAACATATCGATAAATGTGCAGTGAGAGCTGTAGTGTTAAGTAAACGAAACAACTAGACGAGCAATCAGCGCACTCTTCTTGACACAGGGATCAGGACGCTCGTGGAGGTAAATTAAAACAAATTCAATAATAATCGATAGTTATGAGAGAAGACGTCGACAGTTATGATTTGATGCTGAACGAATCTGTTAAATTTTTTTTGTGCGGTGCATTGCCACTGGTCAGGTGACTTTTGATGTGAAACGGGCAGTCAGACTATAGTGTTTGACTGAGCTCTGTTCTACAGAAGCCAGGAAGATATTCTTCGAACCTTGCTTGTTTGGACTTTCTCTAACAACACCCGACGTTTAGTCATCTCAAACATTGCATCTAGTGTATCTTGCATGACACCAATCCTTTCATAGAGTCCTGACCATAGAAACAGAGTTGCTTTCACCTCTAAAGATAAACAAAGTCTTTTTAAATGGTCCTGACAGGCTAAATGTAACGAGTGACCATATAGAAGTGTGTCACAAGAGCATGTGGTTCCTTATTCATCAGTTTGGGATCCCATCATATTACACTGACTCCATTGTAACAAAGACTGCAGGACAATTCTTCAAAGTATGCCATTGGTATACAAGCCAAGCAATTCTTCCTGAGGATTAAATGCTACATCTACCTAGCGAATACAGAAAACCATTCTGTTTATGATTTGGCTAATCTACTGTTTCATCTACCAAGGCAATCTTCTACATAGTTTTTGCAGTATACTCCTGGTAAGTCTAGTATTTCACTCTCAATGTACAGTATGGACTTGTGTATTTAATTTACAATCTCTCAGTCGATGATTCCAGCTCAATATTATTAGTGGTTCTATGTTTCAAAAGCTTGGAAAAATTCGAATCACATTTAGTACTGCGACCCTTATCTTCTAATTTGAATTTCCTCCTGGGAAATTTGGTTAATTTACCAAGAGTAGATTTATAGCATTCAGATAACTCATGTTCCCGAAACGTTCAATTACTTTTTCAGTTATAGAGTACTAATCCAGATTTTGAATGGATATCAGCATTATTGCCATGATCAAATTTCTTTCTCGTTGCAACGTGTCAATAATATATTACTGAATCGTTTTTTCTAAGTAATGCAACACATAATTAAATCCTTTAAACCACTGAATACTGACTGAATGACATTTTTGCGAGCCAAATGTGTTTTGTGTTTTGAAAAATGATTTGGGTTAGCACTTTCGCTTGATGACAGGAATTATATTTTATTGCACTGAATGGGTTTTGTCCACAGTCAACTTCCGTACGAGTCAAGACTTAGCATTAGTTTGGCTGTTTTTGGAACTCTTCTTTCTATATTCCATTAAGGCACAGGATTGATTGTCTTTCGAATATGTGCAGAATGATAAAAAACAGAAAATGTAGCTGTTTGGATGTTGTAGAGTAATTTAATAACTAGTTATATCAAAACTACAAAATTAACATTATGTGTCACTAACAGTTCGCATTATAATTATTGATTAAATAACGTCAAAGCTTTTCGCGAGAAAATTCATAATTTTTTAAATTTAAATGTGTATAGAAACGCGAAAGGTTTATTTAGTTTTTGTATTGTATTAAATGAAGAAGTTCTGGTTGGTTCTACACAAATGTGAAATTCCCAAACATTTAATAACAATGGAAATAAATTACTAGCTGCAAATATTTTATTTTTGCTTTATACTGGCAAAGCGAGCCAGTTTAGAATATTCGAATTAATTAATTATCTGCGTTTGACAGAGAATCAGAATTTAGGTATGTGGGAAACATGTCTATATACAAGGGAGATGAATATTCCAAAAATATATAACTTTTAATAATCTTCATGACATGAAACATTTTTTGTAATATCCATGGGAATAGATTGCGCAACAGTTTCATTGTTAACATAGATTATTGTGGTTAGAACGCAAAAACCTTTATAGTTGTAAACAACTTTTCGAGAGTATAAAATATTATAAATGGTTAAATTGAGCGCCTAAATCAAGGTAAACAAATAAATTGAAGTAATAAAACAAACGTAACTATATCATAAATAGACATTCCAAGATGGTTAGAATACGATATATTTCAAAATGTCGCCTGATTCTTTTGTTTACATTGAAATATAATTAAACAATTAATGAGTTTAATGAGAGTTGTGTTTAGTGGATGAATCGGTGAAAGATGTCACAGCGTACGCTGTGTTTAAATATATCCTAATATAAACAAAAATTCAGGCGCCATTTCAAAATATATCGTACGCTGTATTGCTATATATTTCCAATATAGATTGACGGTGAGTTTATTATTGTTAATTGATGTCTAATACGAATATTTTCCAGTAATTAGATCAATATTTATGCGTAGAAATAGATTTTTATATTTTTTAAAATGCTTGTTTGTATAAGAAATAGTGAAATAATTTTCGACGCTAACCTTCTTTGTGTATTAGCTTCTACGTACTTAAGTTGTTATTGCCCCTCCGCGCCCCATAGGTAACTACGCCTATTGGATGTAAATTACGCTACTGACGGATCATTTCTATAGGGCGAAAAGCCTCTAAAGTCGGAATGCGGTGTCTCACCTAATTTTAAGTTCATGAGATCGGACTGTATGCTACGCTCTATTTGACAGGTCCTAATCCTCGTCGACCTGAGCTTCGCCTGGAACGAGCGTTGGGTGGTCGCCTACGAGTCCTCCGATGCCCAGCGCTATTGCTGCGCCCTCTTCGCCTGCACCTCCTTCTTCTTCTCCACCGCCATCGTGGCCGTTGTCCTCCTCTACATCTTCTACGCCGGAGCCAACGATTGTCTCCTCGTCAAGATCTACCTGGCTTCGGTAAGCGCTGACGAGGTGGCATTACCGGTTGGGGTTGTTTTGACTCAGCCTAGAAGGTTCTAACGGCGGACATGTCTCTCCTTTATCAAAACTGTTCCCGTTGAGGCCTCAACCTTTGTTGTTATTCTTCGATGAATGTTCTGGTGATTTCCCAGTTTTTATTGCCTCTTCAATTTCTTTCATTATAAGTGGCAGTTGGTTGGTTGTTTGGTGTTGCGAGCCGCGTCATTCTGGGGGCCGGTCGAGCAGCCCAACCACACGGAGGAAGTCCAGCACTCGTTCAGGATACAATCACCCACGTTCTCGGGGGGGGGGGTTGGGCTCTTTCGTTTCATCTCTCACACCAGCTGCACTCTCCTATCTTCTCTCAGTAGTAAGCTATTGATAAAGAATGAAAATATTTTGAAATGAAATGCTACTTTGTCTTAGGAAACATTAATTCTTCACTGGAATGCCCCCCCCCTACATTTCCGCGTCCATTCAGATAGAGTCCATATATCTTTTACTAGCTGGTATACCCGGCGTTGCCCGGGAGTGAAATGAAATGCGACCGCACTGTCAAAGTTACTGTGCTATTGACAGTGCGGCGCGCGGTGGTGAGAGTTAGTTGCTTGTTATGACTGTCGTCAGATTTTAGACAGCCGTAGCGCACATACCATCGCCACTTGGCCTGCCGCAAGCGACACGACGCAGGCAGGCAGGCGAAGAGCGGATTGAAATAGATAACTCAATGGCCTGCACGGCCTCTGATTGGCTGCTGGCTTGTTAGCGGTCGCACTGTCAATAGATTTAACGCTATAGTTTAGCCTCCTGACCCCGACCTCGGAGGTCGACCTCGCCTCCCCCCTATGTTACCCGCAGGGTTGAGGGGGTCACTCATGCAAAATTTCGGGTCCGTGGGACCAACGGTCTGGTTCGGCAACCCCAAACAGACAGACAGGCATACATACAGATTGACTTATATACAGTATATAAGATTTATCTCGCTGCTTTCCAACAGGATTTACTAGCCTTCGCTTATTCACCCTCTTAGTCAATCAATCCTACTGATAAGCTGAATTGCACGATGCCGTTAAGGGTGCACAGAACCAAGCTGGTGTAGGTCGCGAAAGTATTTGAAGGTGCCGCTTTGGGAACAAGTACTCTCGACAAGTAATCCCGGCGAACGTTGCCAGGTTTTATCGATTTATTAAATCTTATCTATGACGCTCCTTCAGGATTTAGACAAGGATTGCGTCGAGATTCTCGCGCATGACTTTTCTATTTTAAATGTTCGAATTTAAAAACAATGTTTCAAAGTTGAAATCGCTACCTGTACAATATAGTTTGTCGGGAGCAAAGTTAAATGACAGTACTTATTGTAAAATCCGACTGTTCATATAATATATTTCTGTTGACAATAATTCATCAATTGCTTCCAGGTTTGTCTTCTGTCCATCGTCGCCTCCTCAATCAGCGTCGCCAAACGTATCCAAACTGTCCAACCCAGATCCGGCCTTCTCCAATCCTCCCTGATCGCTCTCCTATTGGTTCAAATGACCTGGTCCACGCTGGAGACCAATCCGGACCAGACCTGCAATCCCCTGATCGCTCCAGTTGCCACGCGCGACCTTCCCTATCCACCTCCTCTGCCCACTGTCTCCTCCGAGACTGGCGGCAATGTCACCAGTGTGAAGGTCACCGGATCTGGGCCGCAACCTCCATGGACCGTCGAGCCGCGATTTGATTGGCGGATTGCGGTGTCCCTCATCTTCGATCTCACCTGTCTCGTGTATCTCACATTTCGCACGATGCAGCACAGCTTCGCCGGGAAAGTCACTTTGCTGGTAGGTCGGCGTCTTTTATAGCATGACATTAATCTTAAAGTTAACACATGGAAATGTGAAGTCATGGATCTCTTGTTTTGTTTAAACCATAGCCGTTGTAGGCCGTTGATGCACCCATGCCTCGACATCGGCTCTCCACTCACATCTCTTCTTCGCTCTGTCACACAGGGATTCCAGACTGTGCCCGCTCCATTCTTTCAAGTCATCACGCCAACAGTTTCGTCGTGATCATCCCTTTTCTCATACAATCAGTCCTAATTTGATGACTAAATAACTTCATTTTTATTATTTTTATGGTCGTTCTCACCCTTTCCGGTTATTTCCTACGATTTTATTCTATGGTATGAGTGTCGCTGTGAACCTCCTCTTAGTCTCATTTCCCCCATCCCGCCCTGGTCCCCCCTGACCAATCTCTCGGTCAATCTTTCTCTATCCGTCCCTTTCTCACGTCTTGACCCTCCCTATGTGCGCTTTACATGGGCCTCCGCCCATCTGGATGGGCTCACCCCTTGTCATCTGACAATGTGGACTGCCGGCATGGCATGGGTGGCGCGGATGCCGCCATCTCCTGCAGTCTATGTTGCGGGAACGGTGAACCCTCTTTTTCTGTGAGTAAGCACTGCTCCAGCTTCAATGCGGAGATGAAAGCCATCCGCGCTGCGCTCGAGTGGTGGTCATGCACAGAAACACCTGCCAGTTCACCTGTATTAGAGTTCTCTCGGACTCTCTTTCCTTCCTTTCTCTCCTCAAGTCGGGGCCGTCCGCTCTTCTCACTTCCAACATCCACTCTATCTGATCCTCACTCAAACACCTTGCCGGCGTGGATGTCTCGGTAAACCTTCAATGGATTCCGGGACATTCATCCCTGCAGGGCAATGAGAAGTCGATACCCTTGCCAAAACCGGCGCCTCCTCTGCTGTTGTTGCTCCTACCTCTTTCTCTGCCTCATCCTCCTTCATCCACCATTCTCTCCTTTCCTCCTGGCGGTCGTCTCTTCGCAACAAACTTCTCGACAGCCAGATCCCTAAAACTACTCCTGGTGAGCTTCCCCTTCCCAGATCTACCTGTTGCGAACTTTCGCGCCTTCGCTGCAACGGGTAATCCACCCTCTTTGCCTCTTACTTCCAACGGATCAATCTGTCCGACTCCCCCTCTTGCCCTTTCTGCGGAGAAGGCCATCAGGATCTTTCTCAACTTTTTTTCTCTTGTCCTCATCTTCGGGCCTCCGCCTTGCCATCTTTGGTGAGTCGGAGAGCCTCCTAGACCTGTGGAGACTTCCGTGGGGTGTTGCCCGGTGGCTGGCCGCCTGGAAGGGTCCGGGTAATACAAATAAACAAACAAACGTGATTCCCAGAGGTCTCCTGTAATCCTTATCTCGAAAGCGTCAGGTGTTTTGGTTGATTTATTATCTAGTGTCCAGATCTCACATTCGTATGCAAGTACGGAATTAACCAAGGCTTTAACTAGCTTAATCGTCGTAGACAATCTGACAATACTCAAATGGCAAAGCCTGTTCAATCTGTCTAAATTGCTGGTTGTTAGGCAAATTTTTATTTTGATCTCACTTGTACTGCTCATATTCCCTTAAAGCTCTTTACTTTTTATTTATTTATTTGCATATAAGTAGTATATTCTGGAAATCGTGTATAATGATTTGATGGTACATGAAAATCTGGAGTGATTTTCTTTCTCACGGCCCCCAGCGCCACCTGAAAGATCCGGCATCAAACCAAACGAACCCTTTCGGGTTGGTAAGCACTCGAATGACACAGCTGTCAACCAGGGACGAGGGAATTTTATCAGCCTGAGCCGGGACTCGAACCCACCAACCTCACCACGGCAGCCGACCGCTCAAACCACTGAGCCACCTCGTCCCCACTTGCTCATAGATTTTGACCTTTTTATTTAAATGTATTCCAATGAATAATGTCTTCGTTATCTGTGCGCGCTGATTTCCATGCCATGTCGCCGAGAAGTCTCAGCCAGTCCTTTTGTCATCTCTCTTAGATCTTCTTCATTTTGGCAAGTATAGGTCAATATCGTACACTCCCATATGAAGCCCTCAACAATGCTGGGCTGATAATGCAGCCTTGCTTTACACCGACTATCGTTTTAAGCAAAAATCTATATTTATTTGAGGCCGTTACTTTAATCAGCGCTTTTTTGCTAGCGTTGTTGCACTACATTAATCTTTGTCCTACCAATGCCACATCTCAAGACAATAATAATAATGTCGTTTTTAAATGGTATGTTCAATAAAAGCCAGTTAAAGCAGAATGATTTAAGGAATGATAAGGAAACGGTTTTTTGGAATGAGCTGTACTGCTTACTATTCTACATGAAATGCAGATTTGTATTGCCAGTGATCCAGTGATGCAGATATTAGTAGAAAATTCTGGAGATCAGCAACTGCATAATGGAGAGAGAATTTAGGGATATCATACTGAATCTATAGAATTTCTGCAGCATGAATTAAAAATGCGCAGAAATTGAATAAAACTGGCTTCTACAGCAGGACTGGGATAAAAGGAATAAATGGAAAACGAAATGTAAGGCTCATATAGTAATCACTATAGATGAAACTCAGTGATTGGATGCAGATAGTCTAATAAACAAAATCAAACAGGAAGGAAAATGCTGCGTCTCGTCGTTTTCTTCCTTTTCTTCTGACATACCGACAGGAATCGTGGCCGTAAATTCAATTTGCAAATCTTCTCCGAAATGTCGTTGATTAGCTGCGCCGTGGCAATGATATTAAATTATAGAAAAATGAGCTACAGTAGATGTGCAGTCTAACAGTACTTTTAATAAACCATTCAATGAGCGCCGCCATTTTATATTATACAGTGTTAGGCAATCAATATTATCGATTGTCTGCGTATTCAAATCGACTTCGAAGAAAACGGTGACATACATACAGACATACAGACAGATACACAAAATATTTTTATAGAGATGCAAGGACAATTCTAAAAAGCTAATGAATAAATAAATGGCGAAATAGAAGAAAACGGGGGATTGAATATAGTATAGCAAAAAGCAAGGATAAAATCAGAGTGGAGCTGTACCAAGTTAGAGATTACTGAGCAGCAAAAATGATGTAAGAAATGTAAAGTTGAAGAAGATTATAAGGCAATTAGGGACAAAATAAAAATGTCGAGCAATAGGGATAATATTGAGCGCGTCCGCTATCTCGGAATGTAACCAAAGAAATATCACTTGCAATAAATGATGTCACCATCTCCATGGAAGCATTATTACAGATCGCATATCAATAACAGATATAAAATAACGTAAAAATTTGCTAGCCTTAAAAAGTGTCTAAAAAGATCATGAAAATGGAATCTGTGGCTTCCATAGCCTTTGTATAATAACGAACGGTGCACTGTTTAAGGTTTTCGCAGTCGTGTTCGCGGGATGTTGACGTGCAGGCAGTTGTGTTGTTTCTTCGTTTCGATGCACTCTCGTTCTCTTGGCAGCTCGTGACTGAGAGCCATTAGTTGATTTTATTTTCTTTGACATTTTGTCGCGAATTGCAATCACTATGTCAACTTTATAATTTTTCAACGTAATACAATTTCCAAGTCTGCTTGCAGATTCTTTAGTTAACCAATTTTTAATTTGAAAATGAATGATTCTTCGTTGTTAGTAATGATCGATTGTTCCGGAATTTTGCAGTATGTTTTATTCATTACAACAAATCGATCAATAAATCAATAATGGGAAATGCAATATGACTGTGAGGTCAATGGTGATTTCACTGCGATGTAAGGTGTTGTTTATCTTCACGAGATCTCATTAGGATCGCATATCAGGAACAGGTATAAAAGTGACTATTAAAACGGAACCTCTGTCACCCATACGGATAAAAATTAAAAAAAACTGTGCACGCCCTGCCTTGCCATTTAAAGAGTGGGTTACCAAAAATTTCAGCTCTCTCCGATTGTTGGTCTAGGTGGAGATGGCGAACACATAAACAGACAATTAATTTTGGGGGATATCTTGACTGGGAGATTTAATTCGGTTTACCCAACTGGGATGGACTTGCCCTTGATTTTTTACATTTTGCTGTATTTTGCCGAGTGCCGTACAAAGGGATATTCACCTCCCATACCTGACCTGACCTGTCAGTAACACGTTTATTCAATCGCATTTGAGGTTTTTTGAGTTTATTTCCTGAGGGGGAAATGACGGAGGGAGGAGAGAACAAAGTCGTTAGTTGGGTGCCCCGAGATTGTTATCATCTTTTCCCATTTCGAACTTACGAATGTAATACACGCTAATCCAATGTCTGTACAAACAGTGTTGGTAGTGTGTGTGTGTGTGTGTGTGTGTGCAGTTTGGAAAATACACCCGTCTGTGTAAAACTAAGTGAAATGTGTTGCATTAAAACAAGCAGAGGTGTCTGATAAGGAAATAGAAGTTTGCAAAGAAAAATATGAGGGACCAGTACATACTGGAACATAATTTATACGAGTAGAGCAATTTTAAACATTGCGGCTTGCTCTCCTGTCCTTAATGCATATAAGACCTCTCTCTTAATTTCCACATCCTTCGCCATCACTCTCGCTGTGTCCTACATCTTGTTGTCTGCGCGTCTCTTCCAGTGCTCACATTTTGGCGTTTTTGCAATGGTGCCACGAACGCTGAGGTTGCCAGATTCGAATCTGGGCTAGGCCAACCTTTCAGGATTAATTTCGGTGACTGTCCGACTAAATGCTCCTCTGGCTTGCACCGACTGTGGTGAAGATGTTACTCTGGGCCCCCACTTGTGGCTCAGTGTGCAATTGCAACCATCAATTCCCCATGAGTGCTGAGCTACAATACCGTTCTAGTAGGTTAGGGGGCAAAAAATAAATTAGCTCATGATGCTCTCGTACCATTTTCATGCACTGTTGGTATTTTTGACCTTACCCCAATCAAGGATGTTGTCTTTCCATTGCATTATTGGGCTGCGTTTCCAAATCAGTCTTGTTTCCCCTTAGCACAACCAATCCTATTTAGCTCCTTTTTTGATTAACGTCTTCTATGGGATGGAATCATTCGTCCTATATGTCCTCTCCAGGACATTCAAAGAAGTATTTTCCATTTCCACATATTGCAAAGACTTTTTTATTGTCCAGCTTTCGGTGATCTTATCATCTGCATTTAAATACCTATCCATATGCTCTTAATTTTTCCACATTGTATCCACAGCTGAATTGCATTTGCCATAAACAGTATGATTCAAGGAACTGAAATACCTTTGCTTGTTTGCCGCCTCACAGTATGATTCAAGGAACTTAAATACCTTTGCTTGTTTGCCGCCTCACAGTATGATTCAAGGAACTTAAATACCTTTGCTTGTTTGCCGCCTCACAGTATGATTCAAGGAACTTAAATACCTTTGCTTGTTTGCCGCCTCACAGTATGATTCAAGGAACTTAAATACCTTTGCTTGTTTGCCGCCTCACAG
>JAUYWV010138779.1:0-10699 GCA_032274565.1 Nematoplana nigrocapitula
AGCGCACGTGGAGAGGTGTGTCTTCGTCAACAGTCAGGCAACAACTGAGCTCTCTCTCGTTTCTTACTCCATATATAGATAGGCGAGGGGGGGAGTCATGATCCAGAGCGTGGGTATCCTTTACTACTTATACTGTACATCTTATGTAGTCTAGCTTCCTCGTTCCTTTTATTTCATTCGTCATCGTCTTACTCACTTCCAACTGCATCCATTCGCTATATATATACATGGCCAAACCATCGCAAGATGTAAATTCTTCAAAACAAGTTTATGAATCCGACTGTATATTTAAAATTATTCTCCAAAATATCGACTGGTTGACCAAAAAATAGCTGAATATATCTCTAGCCGCTTCAGAGTCCCCTAGTCACGTACCTAAGCTGCTAACATCGCCGTGGGAAAACTTTCGACGCCAGTCCATTGATATATTGAATAATAGATAAATGAGCGCCGCCATTATCGATTGCCTAATTCAAATCGAAAGCAAACAAAAAGGTGCACCGATCCTCGCATCTCTTTACGAGGGTGTCTGTCGGGAGAAAACGACGAGGACGCATCATCGGACTTACTGGTAATTGTTATTAAGTGATGTATGGTTAATTAGAAATTTGCTAATAATTAATTAAGCAAGGGTTTAGAGCTATTGATTTCCCAACATGCAGTATAAATCGCAATGCTTTCCATACGCGGCAAATAACATTAAAAAATCAATACACTATTCAAAGTGGAATTGCATCGCAGTCAACACGATGGTTAACATTATTTCCGCTATGCAACCTCTATTTCATCCTAGAGAGCCACTTTCAAATTTGTCAAAAAATCGTATCAACTCTGAACTACTATTTATGATTTATCGTGGTCTATAACTTGCTCTACAGGTTACGGTTCTGCAAACATCCAATATATTATCTTGTATAATAGCTCTCGTTGCAGAAACTTGTCTGCATGATGGTGGCACTAACGATTAATCGCTATAGTGAAACGTTTTTTTAATTCAAACGGTTTTGAAATGTCGGTTACATATCCACAGTAGTGTTATCTCGGTAATCTAGTGCAAACGTTGATTATTTTGGTTTCAGTTATGTGCCGTTCGACACTATATTGTATATAATTAAACATCCCACTGAGTATAATAGTAAACGAGATGCGCGGAAATCAGCTTATATATTCCAATTAGAGTTGAAATGCCAATACGCTCGACGATAATAGTACAATAATAGCCAATAAGACAGCCACATATGTGCATATAATGTTAGGTAATTTAAACAAAAGATCTCTTTACAAGGAATAAATAGCTTTGGGGAGCTAAACAAAGTTAGCAAGTCAATGAGGAACGGCAATACTGGTATTGGGTTGGGTATACAATACACTGTATACATTGAAAATGCAAAAAATAGAGAAAAAATCAATAGCAATAAGGTAAGTAATCGATCCACACGGAGAAGGGCATAAACAAACACAACTTTCGCTCGGGCTCAATTTTGTTCTACAACGCTCAACAAAACGTAAAATTAGGCGAAAATGCCAAATATCATAACTGTTGTCCAAATGCCAAAATGAACATATATAAATCAATAATCAACCAAGTTCGTCCATGATGATTTGATTGGTTGTCCTCCAAAACGAAACCCTCTATTGCAGATACAAAATAGAGATAACAGACGCCAGTATATATTTTCAAAATATACAGAATTAATTATACGGCTTACAAATGAGATTCGTCTACTTCGGTAAAACGACAAATCAAACAAAAAAGGGTAAATATATAGAATGAGCTCTACATGGCAAACTTTCCAGAAAATGACTGACTTTTATCTGCAGTGCATGTACTTTTATCTTCAAACTAAAAATTGTTCACAAAATCTGTCGGCAGCTGTACCGTAAACGCAGGAAGGCGTCCGCCAAGTAGATTCATCATTTTGAATTTTTGTTTAAAGGGAGAAAGGTGCCCACAAACCAGCAACTAATGTTAAGGGAGAAAATGTCATGTTCCCAAAAACAGCAAAATGTGAGAAAATTCCAAATCAGTAGAAAATATTGGCTGACGTCATACGTAGGTCAGTCAATCAGAGACTGGGGAATTCCCATGGGTGCTATGGGAATTGCCGGCAGCTAGGGGAATTCCATGACGTCATATTCCCAATAGTTATTGGACTAGTGGGTATTGCAAGCTTGTTAGTCAAATCTCAATATACATAGAGACTGGATTTATAAATCAAAACGTATATGTCAAAATCAATAATACAACTATCAGAAGAGAAGGATAATACAAAGCTGAGGAAGATATCGCAGCAGCAGAAATTAGCAACGACTCGAGATTCTGACGGGGCGTTGACGTTAGTTCGTAGTACGTAGTTTATGGGGATTGTGAGTCAACTGGACTAACTCATTGCCATCATTGTTTCATAGTAGGGTTGTTGGGGCTGGTTGTGCACAATACTTCTCAATAATGCCAGCGTGAAGATCATTGCCAAAAGCTGGGTCAACAGAAACACACAGAACGGAGACTATACTCACTAATAATAACAAGATGAGTATAATAAATGAAACATATTGGAGAGGGCGTCATTGTGTAGTTAGGCACCCAAAATGTAAACTCTGATAAGCTAGTGACATTGTCACGAATTAAATTGGGCAAAATACAGAATTGCCCGATCAGTCTGATGGTCTATTTTGCATTCAATATGGGTATTGGCTATTTCAAATAATTAGTCAGTCGCCCACGTCTGCACCGGCTGACATCATAGGTCAAGAATGTTAAGAGCGAGGTCAAGGCTGGAGATGGAGAGCAAAAGAGTAAGACAGTAGTGGGGGGAATTAGGCTGAAGAGATCCTGGGGAGATGCGCAACAGGAGGTAAAAAACGAAGTCAGTGTCAGGGCAGCGCTAAGGCGCTGCTAGGGCAAGGCAATTATATAAGGAAGACAGAAAGAGCCTGTGGATGTGTTGACCAAGAAAAGCGTCTCCCTCGAAAGTAAGGGCATCCAAGATAAAGCAGTGAAGTGTCGAATGAACAAGAGAGAAGAGTATGTTCAAAAAGTTGAAAGAAGTATTAGGGAAGAGTCAGATTTAGGTCAATCAATAATCGCCCCGGCCCTCTTACCGGCTGGACAAAACTATATCAATAGGTGAGAGCGGCAAGAGCACACAACAATCACAACACTCTTTCCCAAGTGCCCCTTACGCAAAAGATATCGTATGCGTGGACCAAAATGTATCTGATAGTCGTATGGGACCTGAACAAGTGGTCAAACTAATGGAAGAAGTATTCGTTAATAAATCTTCGGAAATTTACTCAGCTTTTTTTAAGAGCCTGGGCTAATTTTGCAACACGGGAGCGTTATGGGACAAGAGTGGGATTCCCTATGGGAGTCAGGAAATACCTATAAGCCCTATTCGTTTTTGCATACGGACCATCTCCACAAGATCTGCTTGCAATTGAAAATTGCGTTTGCGATATAACATCTCCGAGAAACCTGCGTACCAACGGTTTGTGTAATGTGTGTTCACTGTGTTTTCAGACAATCTGATAATTGTTTCGCTTTATTCGGCTCGACTCCACTACTGTAGTGGGCCATTTCGACGTAGGAGCTACAATTTTTTGGAATAATAGAAGGAAGCGTGGTCGTTTTGTGTAGAATCCATTTACAGATTGGTTTAGTTATAGAAACGGTATAATATCTTTGTGTTTTATTTTTTCGACCACGACGTAGTGCTCGAAAGGTATTGAGTAAATGTGGACCAGCGAATTGGTTTCATTTATTTATGTTTCTGGCAGGTGCGTAGAGGAGCACTTCGAGAACACCGCTCCTCTCTCCCATTCAGTCTTTGGTGACAACCCCTCCCTCGTCGTCCTTGCTGACGGGAAGCGAGCGCTGCCGTACCTCAAGGGGATCGGGGTGCTGACGCGCCCTCCAGACCGGGAATAAGACAGACAGACAGGTCAAGGACTAAAAACGGTGTGAAATGGCCGTTTCGGGCAGAAGGCGGCCTGACCGCTAGTGCCAGCGACCCGAAACTTTCCATGGGTGACCCCCTCAACCCTGCGGACAACATAGGGTGGCGAGGTCGACCTCCGAGGTCGGGGTCGAGGTCAAGGAGGCTAAAAACGGTGTAAAATGGCCGTTTCGGGCAGAAGGAAATCTCCCACAAAAAATTTCATAAACAATAGTTGCAGGGCATCCCCGCAAATGGGGGACCGGACTAGGTCAGGGTTAGGGCTAGGGTTAGGCATGTGCCCTATTCTATTGCCCAGCTACGCGGGTACCCTCTGCTAGTATTTCATAGCATACCTATATTACTCCTAATTTATTTTTATACCTTTGTAAACCACGCATGTGCGGCATTGGTGTATTAGTTACACTGTTTCATGATGATTTGTGCTGATAACCGTGTTTTTAGTACTCGATACATGCACCTATTTTAAGGGATGTTTACCCTCCAAAAATCCCAGAATAGTGCAAGAGAATGTGAAAGAAATGTCTCAGTTGGCATGTCGTCAAAGGCGCTTTGTCTCATAAGATAATAAATACCATGCAAAAGCTAAATTTATAATTGACATGGAAGTAATCATAGACGCCGCATTGGTTAGAGTGTATGCATATGATTCTGAAGATGAATAGCAAAACTGCGACACCGCTATTTCCATCTCAAGACAGTATCACTTTACCGTGCAATCATAAAAAGAGGGGAGAGTAAATCTCGCCAAAAATGACTGACCAGAGAACCGATAAAGAATTCTAGGAGAAAATACTGCATGTTATCATGTTAATTTTTCTTCAGAAATGGTGGCATGTGCGACAAGGAAATCCACCAGAATACCGGTTTCGGGGTTGTTGTTATTTCTGAAAATGTTAAAGTTTTCATTGTATACTACTATAACAGTAGTATAAATATCCTAAACGTAAATTTTATTCATACCATTGCTACATTGTAAATAATTCCACGCTGAATCGCGCGAAATAAAACTGGTTCAGCTTTCGATTGCGCGATATAGCACGAATTTTCGAATATAGTCCCGAAATCCTGACTGTGACAACACACTTTGCCCCGCGTTCACGTGGAAAATCGAGGTCTAACTCAATGTGTACTTTTTCAACAAAACATGGGAAAATCATTGTCGCTTAGAATTCCACAACTTTGAAATAACAATAGCCACACACACTTCCACGCATATAGCAAGAGAAGGCAAGACATGTAGAGACAGAAAAAAGCATATGATGTCAAAACAAAATTTCGTCTTAAAACAAGGGGAACAACCTAATCTCCCTATTTAATCATGCGTTAAGCTTCTCTATAGATTGCAGTTTGGGAGAGAGCACGTTGAGGGGAGAGGGGGGGGGGGCAACTATACCACCTCATATCTGCCGAACAAACGTCCTACGGCTAAATCTATCTATCCATCTATATGGCATATGCAGTAGTAGAGATGCAGCTAACTAATATTATATAGGGGTAGACGACGAAATGCATCTACAGACACGCAGCTGTTAGAATTCTCATTTCGGCAGTTTCTTTCGAGCACACAATGCTTACCGGTTGGAGAGAAACCGCGTTCTACTGCGAGTTGGTTGCTTCTAACTCGAACAGGTCTCCTGCCCAAGTCTGGAATAGTATCCAGGTAGCTCGTGTAACAATCGACCAAACAGTAGCTCTATTCTAAAGTAGTGCCGATTTCTATGATCACCGATCGATCGATGTTCCTATATCAGTGCTGGTACAGACCATTTTAAAAATAATAACGCAGGATAAGATTTTATTTACATTTTGTAAAATATACGTAAACAATCAGTCAGCGTGTGAATTGTTCTTTTAGGATTTTAAAATTGGAGACACTGCAGTGCACTGACCAGCAACCAATACGCCTTCCCTCTACAAATGGGCAGTTTCTTCGCGATGTTATCAATAAGATCAATCAATTTATAGTACTCTAACAAAGGACCAGAAGGTATAATTTAAGCTATACTTTTCTCCCATAATTGTTTGACTACACACTTATGTATATGCGCCTGTAAATAAGGCGAAATACCAGCGCGTATATAGTGCATATTGTATCTGTTTCTGTGGGCCACATGAAAAGTGCTTTGCTATTTCGGAATCAGAAAATAATGATTTTATTAGACTGACAGTTTTTTTAGGTAATTGCGCTCTACCACGCCCACTGTAGTTTGGCTTTCATAGCCTGCTCGTCCCTAGTATTGGTACATGATCAGGTAATTGCCTTTGCTGCATTTTGACAACGCATTGCTATATACTGTATATAGATAACACAGCCGATAGCGCTCAATCAATCGCACACTACATCATACATGTATTACCATAATTATATGAAGCATGGTCAGTCAAATCAAGTTATTGAGATGATGACAGTGTGGAGGAAACGGGCAGAGCGACTTGAGAATGACCGACCCGGAGAAGAACAAACTAGCAAGTATTACGCAAATACAAATAATCCTCTGAGAAACTGTAATAGATAACAGGAATTTATTCCCATAAGCAGTCAACAAGTCAACTCCCCTATACAACTGGTTTTTAAAGTACAACACTATTAACCTGTGAATTCTGAGAATAATTAAACAAAAATCCGCAGCAGTTTTCAATTGTTACGCGCGTTTTTCTCACTGCTCTTTGACGAATAGCTACAAACAGTTTAAATAGAGAATAAATTCGCACGAAGTTCACATTCCTGCATGGAGATATTCAGCTTTCAATTCTAAAGCTTAAGCTGTCAGCTGCTTAATAAAGGCCTGTTCCTTATGATGGCAGAACACCTATAATGTATAGAAGGTCTCATACAATGAGCTCTATGGGAAGGAACATCTGGTATTAAATATTTATACGCTTTACCTATAGAGAGAAAGTTTAAGTCAATTTTGTCAATCAACAAAGGAACTTGTTTAACCTTCCAACTCTATAAACTTTAAAGTTGAGTATAAAGTTTAAACTGTGACCTGTTTTTTTCTGTATATAATATTAACACTGCTGGATGAGGCGGGGAAGCGGATAAAGTGTCGGATGAGATAACAGTGCCGTGGGAAGAGAAAATGGAGGAGGCTCACGAGAGGAAGATGAGTTGGTGGAAGAGGTACGTGGTCGAGGATGGGAGTGTGAGGTTGTTGCATTCGGAGACGGATGCCGTGGCTTTGTTGCTCCATGTGTGAGATGGTTTCTCGGGAAGGCAGGTATTAAGGGAATGAAGTCTGCGTTGAAGGCCAATGAGGTTAGCGCTTTTACGCTGCGTGCCCGGGCGCAACAAGCCATTGCGGACCCACCAGGCATTCTAAGACATACCGAGCTGAAATATCGAGTCGAAATCTCGAGCATAGACAGTCGTCGGCCTAAAACTCAGTTTCTATATGGGTGCAGTTTCGGCTGACTTACTCATCTCAATAATTCTAACAATATATCACGCTATTTTTTATTATAATGATATTGCTCAATTTCTAACCCGACATCTTTCTGCGAAAATATCTCAACAAGTATAGCCTGCCCCAGGATTGTCTTTATCATTGAAATTGAAGATCAGATCCCCCACGGGAAGAGTGTAAATGTCTTAACATGGCTCATTAAAACTTCAAACCTAGAGGGAGAAAAATAGAACCGTTAATATAGACAAACACAAGAATAGCAGAATCGGGGAAAATAACAGACAAAGGCGATGCAAAAACCAGCGGATAATCGCCCCTCAAAACTGAGAGGAATTGAAAGAGGACGGAACAATGGCCTTTTTTCTGGTCTACCCAATAAGGTATATAGTGGAGCAAATGGTCTGCAAACCTGACTCTAAACAAATGGCATCATCAAACGGACCCGGAGACCTGCGGCACCGCCAAAATCGCTGATGCTATGACGCGGTGGAAACAACTAAATAGCCACAAATACCAATAGTTCTGACAAACCAATGCTACAGTTTTTCGGTATATAGGATACGACAAAAAACTGCAAAAACAATCCATCTCACCTTTTTCCACTTAATAAATGGTTTGAGGAAGTTCATTCTGATCATCAGTGTCCGCTCCTTGGCGTTGCTATGATACAATCCAATAAATGTACTACTAATCAACAATCTTGCGCATCAAAAAAAGAAGACTTGCCCGCAGCAGGCACATCCCACGCAGTGGTGGTGGAACAGTAAATGGACGTGGAGATGCTAAGCCGAATGGGTGCTAAACTATAAAGCGAGCAGCAGCACCACAACTATGTAGTGGGGCACGTTGCGAGATGATGTTCCAAGTCGATGGTCGTCGACTCGTCGAAGGCAGGAAGCTCTTTCACAGCAGTTGCAGCTTATTTTTGCCGATATTGACAAGATTAGGAATGGATGTGTGTGCGTGCGGTGGTGATGGACAGGGAATGAAACAGCATCGTTAACGACAGTTGTCCACCAAAGTGGATGGAAAGGAAGGCGCGGGGCAACGGAGCACTCAAGAGGTCGAGAGGAAATAGAAGAGCCCCATCGTCAAGACAATCGGTCCGACTTTGCAGCGATGGGTTACATCACAAATGAAATAGTGTCTTTACATTGTAGACGCCGGCGTCGCATCATTGTCTTGTGTTGGTGTGTGTGTGAGTGATGTCAATTTGCACGATCGCATGCTGCAAAATCGCCGGGGTGGGAGTCGAAGCCGAGGAGGCTGGGGGGGCAGCGATCAGGGACTATTAGACTGATAGACATACAGACACGTTGCGCGAGTTTCCGTTCGTCAAGTTCCCCACCTGATCTCGAGGTTGCAGCAGCAGCGGCGGGAGAAAGTGTACAACCACAACAACAACAACAGGGAAGAGAGCCTTCGACAAGAGTCAGTCAGCAGTCGCTTCGTTCCCTATCAACCAGCTAGAATCTGGTACGTCAAGCCTCCTCGCTTGCCCGCCGACCAATCGACTGGCTGTTTTCCCACAGTCAATACGCTCCGCATTGATTCCAACCTCTACCTTCTCCCTCCATCACCCTCCTCCCCCGTCGCGTTCTCGTCTTTCACCTCCTCCTCCTCCTTCCCCCGTTTCGTCGCAGTCTACACAACGTGGGGGAGGTAAAATTCCTGCAGCTACAATACCCACCGTCCTCACCCGGAATTTTCGCTGCACACGTAATGAATGAATGAAAATACAGTTCCACTTAGACAATTGGAAGGTACCGTATAGTGGAGAAGCGGCGATTCTAGGTCAATGCATGACCGGAGGGAGTACGATTGCATAAATACGACAGAGACAAACCATCAATATACACAACAGCTTTGTCATCTCCGATATACGATCCGATATCAGTAAAACCGAATCATCGCTCCACTCTATACAGCCTCAATATATTCTTGTTTATTTCGTTTTATTCCGCTATTATCCACAAAGCAACAAAGGACAGACAGCGCCACTCTCTCATCCCCACCTCATTTATAGCAGAATTTCGAAAGAAAATTACACCACAGAGTTAATTGACTTGAATTACGGTGAAAAAGACGCGAAACAGCACAGTTCAGTCCACTCTGTATCAAAGACCTACGTAGAACTCAGTAGAGAATAAACAAGGACCAATATGGTTCAACGATGCGTCACCTCGACCCCCCCCCTCCCTTCTATTAATAAAAGTATACTAATTGTGTCAAATAGATAATTAACTCACGGCGGGTCTCGACCCACAATCTTCCATTAGACCACCTCATTCTGAAACGACTAAAACCAAAGTCAAATTGCCGAGAAAAATCGAATTTGAACATATAGCGTGATGACGGATATATTACAATACAAACAGATCTTTTTTAATTATAGAGATGCGAGGACGCATTCAAAGACTGAAATCCACTGGATATCTACAGCATACGTGGACGAAATATTCCATTGGATGTACTGTAGATAGGAATGTGACAACAGGTAAAGAGAATGAATACGGGAGCTCGGCAATTGAAAACAACACTCTTCGCATGCGCAGCGTGTTGTTAACAGAATAACAAGTCAGTCACTATTATTGCGTTGACAATTCATCCGCTTTGTCCCAAGCAGCAAGACAGGCAGAGGAGGTGTGAAGTGATCGACACTTCCCCCGGGGAGAACAAAACTGAGAAGGTGCTGGATGAGGGATAGGGAATTTTCACTTCCGTCTCGGAAGTATACGCGCGAGAGTTGCTGGGACTTGTCTACAGTAGTATATAGAGACGACTCATCTAACAAGTAAAAAATAAGTCAGCCATAATGTCGTCGCTGTGTGTGAGCCGAAGTATATATATAGGTATAGTAAACAAATTTACCGAGTATAAGTGGACGAGTAATTATTTCTGTTCGCTGAAGTATAGTCCCTTTCCTTCGTGAACAACTTTCCGACCAAGAGAATGAGGCGGTTTAATTAGAAAACAAAAATGGGTTTCACTAGGCAACCATTTAAGTTAAACGAATTCGTATTTCCCATACCCTTTGTATATACTTTGACAAATTAGAGCTATTTTAACCCTATCCTACCCGGGCTATTTGACGCACTCAGAGACCGGGGGGAAGGGGCCGAATCGGCCCGCGCCTTATATTTCGCTCCCCTGTTTAGATAGAGCCTTGAAATTTTGTATGTAGGTATGCTCGTTGACAATGGCTGTCCTAAGTGTACAAACACAAGGTAGTTGCATCGGTTTGATGACAGAGTCATTTTAGAGTTCTAACTTTACCACGTGACATTCGTCTATTATCGTGCGATGTCATTTCTCAATTGATACCTCCTATTC
>JAUYWV010138790.1:0-10698 GCA_032274565.1 Nematoplana nigrocapitula
GTCAAGGGGCTAAAAATTGTGTGAAATGGCCGTTTCGGGCAGAAGGCGACCGGACCGTTAGTGTCATCGACCCAAAACTTTGCATGGGTAACCCCTCATCCCTGTGGGTAACGTAGGGGGAACTAGGTCGACCTCCAATGTCGGTATCAAGGTCAAGGGGTCAGGGTAGAGGTCAAGGAGGCTAAAAACGTTGTGAAATGGCCGTTTCGGACAGAATGCGTTTGGACTGGTAGTGCCAGCAACCCAAAACTTTGCATGGGTAACCCCCTCAGCCCTGTGGGTAACATAAGGGGAACTAGGTCGACCTCCGACGTCGAGGCCGAAGTCAAGAAGGCTAAAAACGGTGTGAAATGGTCGTTTTTATCGGGCAGAGTTTGTTTGTTCCGGGTGGGCGGCTGGACCGTTGGTACCAGCGACTCGAAACTTTGCATGGGTGACCCCCTCAAACCTGCGTGTAATTTAGGGGGGCGAGGTCGGGGCCGAGGTCAAGTGGTCGGGATTGAGGTCAAGGTGGTGTAAAATGGCCGTTTCGGGCAGAAAGAAGCCTCTCACAGAAAATCTCATAAAACAAAATACTAGGGCATGGTGAGGGTTAGGCATGTGCCCTATTCTATTGTCCAGCAACGCGGGTACCCACTGCTAGTGAGTAATAATTGTATGTAAGTTGCTTTAGGTCTAATAAGATCAATTTTTAGATTGAATAAAGTTTAAAGCAACCCCCATTAGCCAGGTCTAGAAAAAACTCCCTAGTCATTACTCTAGACGCATATCGACGGTTACAAACTTCGACTGTATGGATGCAATACCGCCAACAATTAATTCTCATCTTACAATACTGAGTATAAAAATAGGATCAAAGTCGCTTTTATAAGTTCTGAGGCAAAGCAAACGATGAAGATTTTTCTGTTTATTCCATCTCCCAAAATATTATTAACTATTATTTAACATTTTAAACATTTAATTATTAAATTAATAGTAATTAACGCAATTTCAGGAAAAAATAGAAAACTAAATAATGACAAGAGTACACGCTACCTAAATGCAACGACTGCTACGTAGCATTGTTTGTCGAGAGTATTTATACAACATTTTGGCAATTCATTAGTATACGTTGATATTTCAACATTTCATACTTTTAGACAATGTTTATTGGCACAAGCAGATGATATAAGTTTATAGAATACATCCAGTTTAAGACGAGGCATGGCCAAAAACTTACTTTCGCTTTTCTGCTGGTCCCTGGGACAGTAAGGTAGATTAGATTATCCTATCTATAATTAGAGAAATGTGGGTATGTATGTATGTCTGGCCGTTATTTATCTCCCAACTCTCTTGACGGATTTGCATGCTTGATGATATATATTATTCCTGTTCAAGGTCGAAACATCACCTTGTTAGTGAAGAAGTTCGAAGAGACTGGAACCATCAATGATGTTCCGAGAAGAGGAGACCAACCAAAAGAATAGTTCAAGAAAAGGCTGATAAACTAATAGAAAGTTTGCGTGGTGGTCTCCATAGGAATGAAGTATAGACGCCTAGACACCAAAAAAGTGTGCCAGGAGAAACTTGAAGCCGTATGTCCCGCGTTTAGTACGTGCTCTTCCTGATGGAGACTCGGACAGCGTAATTCAATTGAATGACCTGCTCGATTTCCCGACCAGACTGGAACCTCCGGACTTCTTTTTGCGGGGTCATGAAAGATCTGGTATACACTGAAAAGTCGCGGACCATAGTCGAATTGAAAAATACTACCAAGGATAAATTCACCACAAGCAACATCGAACTTCGTTCAAAAGCTTTCCGAAGCATTGCTCTCAGACTTCGACGGGAGTGCATCAGTCACAACGGCGAACTATTCGACCTATTCCGAGTTTAAGTGCTTGTAAATTTATCCTTTTAAAATACACTTGTGTTTCAAAATAATAATTGTGTTAATATTGCTTGTGTATAATTAATAGTTAGACGTTTATGTACATCATTGTATATACACGTACAGTACAGTATATGTAGAGTACGTATATTATTTAAAACGTTCGAATGGACGCAAACACCAAAACGGACCTGTTACTGTGTCAAATAGCATTCTAGATTAATTCATGTTCGACTGCTTCATTTCAGTACGGTTTTCTAAGTAAGAATAATTCAAAGAAGAATCTGTAATAATTACTATTATAATTGTAGTATACTTGTTCCGAAGGATAACCAGCTATACTGTATGACCAGACAGACAACTTGAGAAGTGGAAGGCCGACTACAAATAAATGACTGACGTTTGCCGATATACAGGCGAATCTAAATCTAAACTACAATATATACTGTATAATGTACACACAAACGAAGAGAAGGAAAACACACAAATTATGTACAGTACATATATAACGCCTGTCGAGTCCCTTGTGCTGTGACAAAACGTTGTAAACCAATTCCATTTCAGTGTCTGGGGGAACGGGGGGAATTCCTTCTACTGCCCTGAATGTTTGCAATCTCTTTCAAATTAGAACTGTTGGACATATTCAACACCTCCATGGGAGCTGGAGCCGGTAGCGCATGACTGACGACTACCCTCGGCGACGGGGGTGTTGAGGTGATTTGGGAGAGCGTCCAGGTGAACTCGGAGGGCTCCAGGTGGCTCACAACCGAGCAGAATGGGGATTGGAGCCCACCACCGCCGGCCGCCTCTCCGGCCCCACTGCTCGGAATCGAAGGCCGACCGCCGTTGTTCAGGTGTTGCTGATAGGGGAAGGCCATCACGCGGGACATCCGACGATGGATAGTGGCCTGGGAGGCCTCGCTGCCGTCGAAGGAGAACTGGAGGGGGTTGCCGGCGGTCCGGTGCTCGCGGATGAGTTGGAGGATTTTACGATAGAATCTCTGCAGTCAATGGAAGCGAAACCACTCCGAAATATGCAATTTTTTGGCTGTTTAGCAACACATAGTTCACGATAACTTCTCCGATTCGAAACGCAGCTCTTTAACTTTATGCTCAGTTATGGTAACCCTATTTAAGTATAAGTGTAGGTGCAATCCTCGCAATGTGAAAGTTTGCCCAAATTAATCATCTCCTTGTCTGTGTTCGCTATTTCCTCTTAGACCATCAATTGGAGAGAGAGTTGAAATTTTCCACAACACCCTTTTTAATGACTTAGTACAAACTCCTTATGGGTGCCACGGGTTTCGTTTTAAGGGTCAATTTAGACATTTTTTAGACTATTCAGTACTAACGAGAGGCAATAATCCCGAAACCGGTTTGCTGGTAGATAACCTGTCAAACGGGTCATTTTTCAAACTCAAATTAGTTACGCTAATGTAAATAAAATAATTTTATAAATTTTAAGGTTTATTTTTGGTCGCTCTACTAATACACTATAATAAGTAATATAACTATTTCATCTACGCTAAGTTAACCTTTAGATAAATCTAGAGAAATTATAATACAGTCTGCCTGCGTTAGAACAATAGATAATATTTGATTACAAAAATTGTTGGACAATAACTAAACGTGGTATTATTCTGTAAGGTTAGAAAATGGATCATGACAATTAACCAGAAAGTTTAAAAGCTTATCAGCAACCAATTACTGTCTCAAATTTGCATAGAAAAAATTATATTACTTTTAGAGAATGCGCATATACCTTCCAGTTGGAGAGCGCCATCTTCTTTCTCCTTGCCAATGTCTTCTGTGTCCTGTAAATGACGACTAAGCCACGGGTGCTCTCGTTCTTGGGAAACGGAATGGAGTAGTTATTTTGAAATTTGAGCAGCTCTTTGGCACTGTACGTTCTCTCAAGTAGGATGACAATTTTGGCCCACTAAAAGAGAGAGAGGTAGATTTCTGCGATAAGATACTACAAAAGATATTTTATTGAGTGAGAGGTTCCAGGTACACTGATAAATATACAGTTCAAGATAATAAATGTTCAGAAATAAAAGTGTACATATATGTCAATAAAATTAAAGGCATCTAAAAAGTAATTGCCTTTAATATAAAAATTATAAATGACAATAAAAATAAAATCCCCTTCTGGAACTATATCTGGATAATGTATAAATCTATGAATTTGGAGATTCAAACGGAGCTTAAAGTTGTCCTCAATCTTTATTAAATTAGAATTCAAATGCAATTTATTTGTATCATATCTTGAGTTATAGAAGAACAGTATCTTTAGTAGTCTATTTTGAGTAATTTGAATCTGGTTCATCCATAGCTTACCATATATTTCAATACCATAGTTATGTTATACTTAGTAAAGAGAAGTGCTTTAAATATTGTTATCTTTTGCTTCACTGTATAGTGTGCATAGCAACATAAATTGTTTTTGCTAAACATTCTAAATGTTTATTTCTAAATAGAAAAAGGAGAACCAAGAACATTTAATTTCAGAATCGCCCCCTCCCCCGGTTCCCGATAAAATATATCCATTTTCCAGGGATCCTTATCTTTTGAAAAGACTTACAAATCGAAGAATAACAAAGTTGAATCACCCATGCAATTAAAACGTGTAGATAACACTGAAATATGAGCCGAGCCAATCATTTTTGAGGAAAGTGGAATCCGGACTGAATCACACCCAACAAAACAAAATTATGGAACACAAAAAGAGTTTAAGTGCAACCAATTTGCACCTTATGACCTGTGATGCTTGTACTGGAAACACACCCTAATATAGAATCCTTTGAAGATCTATTGATTAAGTCTGAGATAATTACATTGAATAATTCCCTCAAGAACAACGTATATTTTATTTAGTTTCATATTCCATGTTTTAATAAATCAACTTTGTTATTTTTTGTTCGTTAGACTTTTCAAACAGTTATGGATACCTTAAGCATATGGATGTTGCATCAGAAATCACTCAGAAAATTTTGAAAAATAAAGGTTTAAATTCGGTTTGGTTATTGCTTTTTCCTTAGAATTAGTTATATCTAATTGCTCACGCCTTACTTAATCTTTTCACTAGATTTTATTTAAAAGAAATAACACTTTCAACGCAGCTCGGCAAAACAGAATCTGTGTGTTATTCGTCAACTTCAGTGAAAATACCAAAGTAGCGCGCTTTAACACTCCGAAAAATACAAAGCAGAAAAAAGAAATGAAGCGTTAAAAATTCTTTGTGTGTAAAAAATGTTCTAAAATGTCTGACATTCTAAAAGAAGGTGGTTTATTGGCTAGAACTTTGGCTCTAATTTCAACAGCGTTACGTTCCTCAAGATTACAACCGTACTTTTCTATCGAGTGTTAAGTGATAGTTTATCGTGATTTTAGTTTTATATTGACATTAAGAGTGCTTAAAGGGATGTATATATACGTTAATGAGACTTTTAACTGATTTCAAGGCATTCTAAAAATAGGACACGAATTATTATCCTTGGCAGTCTCTTAGGCGGAATCTTCTGCTTATAAACATTTGTCGGCGATAACAACTATTTTCGAAACTATTTAGGCGGGAAGCGAAGTATTTTAACTCTCAGTACAAAATTATACAGACAAGTAAAACATGCCAGATGGCCAAAGCTAAATCGGAAACAACAAAAATACCTAATTTTCGGCACCCATTGATCTCTACCATTAATAGTATCTCAGACAAAACCCGTTCTATACTGTACTACCTATAATTGTGCCTAGCGTAAGGTTGCTGTTAGGCTGAAGTGATTTCATTTACAACGAAATGAAAAGAGAAATGTTATTTATTATTTCAAAGTGATTTTCCATGCGTTCATTCTATTGCATATAACTTTTATTATTTGTTGGTCTTATTCTAGGATTATCATTTACTGCAATTACAAAAAAATAATCGATAATTGTAGACCAGTCACCACAATGAATGTTACGTCAAACAAATGAATTAAAGTCAAACAACCGAGTCGACTAATAGTGGAAGAGATGCAAAATTATTTTCAGAATGACAACGTTCTCATTTGACACTGGATTGTATTTTGTCAAAACCTCTTTACAAAATTCATTTAATATTCTTTTAGTCGGCTAAAAGTATTATTATTTTGTTTATAAATTTTTTTATAATGCCAAACGAACGGGTTTTCTGTACTTATTTATTTGCATTTAATAAAATGTAATACAAACACACTTTGTTTTCAACTTAAATATATTTGTCATGTGTTTACAATGACTTTGTTGAATAACGAATTACCTGTTTGTTTAGTTAACACACAGATGATGTTATCTGTACCATCGTTTGCAGTCTAAATGTCTGTAAATCCAAGTTAGTTTCTACAGTATGTGGTTGTACCTGCGTAGACTACGGCTAAGATTTTTATTAATTTAATTGATGTCGAAAAAGTTTTGTCGAAGTCAGAGACAAAACAAACTGCACGTATTTTCTTCTTCTTCGGATGCCATATCAGATTCTAACGTTGGCGACCATTTCCTGAAATATCCTGTGTATCATGCAACATTATCATATAAAGCCACATTTCCAATGCGGCTAATCTCTTCTACATTTCTTTATTAATGGTATTGAGCTTACAAAATATTTAAAAAATGATCTTTGTTTGTGTTTTTATTTTTTGCTAGTCAGTAGGGGTTTGTAATCATTTACAGAGCTTTTTGGTATACCAACTCTCGTCGTTTGATTTTTCTGACACACCTTCCGTCTGAAATTATCCGACTCCCTCTGAGGTATTCAAATTGGCTGATCCAACTGTTGTCCATCTAAATTGATCTCACATTGTGGTATTTCATTTAACTTTGTAATAACTTGTACCTTTGTTTTCTTTTTTATTAATATATAGGCCCATTTTTCACATTCTATTTTTAAGCTGATCAATAGTTGTTCCAATGAGTCTCGGTCTTCACTGATGATTACAATACCATCGCCATAGCGGACTATTCCATTTATATCAACTCCTTTTTCATTGATTTTTTTCTTAATGAATATCTAACCATAGAAAGAGAAAAGATCTGGACAAAACACACATCCTTGACGTATTCCCTGTCCATCTGCTCTGGTGTTTTCCGACTCTGATGGATTTTACCTGTTCCCAGTATAAGTTGCGTAGCAGTTTAAATTGTTTCCCATTAACCCCCAATTTGGATATTTCTTCCAACAGTTCAACTTGTTTTACTCTATCAAAAGCCTTCTCATAGTCAATATATGCCACATATATATATAAAATATATGTAGAAATCGTTTGCATTTCATTTGGACGTTATAACAGCCTTATTATAACAAAAATGGTGTTCCTTTACTTTTACGAAAACCAAACTGTTTGCAGTCAAATGCTGGTATTATTTTTATTTATGATTCTAAGCATTAAAACTCTGAGTATTATTTTTGTGAATCCTTTTATAGGGATTGTGACAAAAATAGATTCATTCATTCTTTGAGATATTGTTCCAGATTCATAAATGTTATTTGTCAACTCACAAATTTTCTTTATTCCATCATCATTTTCTTAGCAACTAATTCATTCCCCACTAATATATAGAATTCCCGGTTAATTCATCTGCCTCTGCTGTTCTACAGTACACCAATACTGTCGTCTTCGTACAGATTACACATCTGTCCAGAATACCATCAATCTCGAAAACAAGCTTTCCGTTTTTGTCCTTTAGATCTGCTCGTTTTGGGTTTCGTTAGTGTTCTGATTCGATTATACATTAGTTGAATATCCGTCTTTTCTAAGTCCGGGATCTCGTGGCATTGCTCATTCGTCCATTTCCCTTTGCTTCTTCACACTTCATGACAATCCCTGTGTGAATTTGACAATACTGCTGTGACTTCTCGTTCTGATGCTTCCTTCTCTGTTGCATTAAAACTAATATTTCTTCCGTCATCCATGGTCGTTTTTCTGATTTTGTAACGTATGAACTGTTTTATTAACAGATTCAACAAGTACAGATTCTAGATTTTCCCAATCTTTATCTGCGCTGGGACTATCTTCTTCAAGATCTAAATTTGCAAATCTGTTACTTACTTCGATGTTAAATTGTTCAGATATTGCGATATTCAGTTTTGGTTCAGCTTTCTTGGATTTGATCGATTTCAGTTTCCATCTGAGTTTGGCAAAGATTAGGTGTTGGTCGCTTTTGCAGTCTGCTCCGGGTTTTGTCATACATTAGATAGATTATTGAGTTTCGATAGCGCCTGGTGATACAAATGAATTCAATTTTATTTATTGTCTGTTCATTTGGACTAGTCCAGATATATAGCTTTCTCTTGTGATGCTTGAACCAGGTGTTCACAATGTAGAAATCGCGTTGCGCTCACCACTCCCTAGGTTTTTCATCTATCTTTCTGTTCGCTAAAACCATGTGGATCAACTACAAAACCTTGTCGAGTGTTTCCGATTTTTGCATTGATATCACTCAAAATGAAGGTTTATTAGATACCATTTTAAAATGAAATTGTTCTGTACATCATTTTCAGTTCAAGTGAGTTTATTTTGATTAATGTAAGCTATCTGTGTGTGACTAAGCTGTGTTTAGGTGAGACATGATAGCTGCCAAAATAATATGTACACTGTAAGTTTTAATCAAGGGTATAGCCATACTGTAGCAGAGGCGAGCGTTATTTCATTTTCTCGATGAATGCGCGATTTACAGTAGAGTTGAATTCTTACTTCAGAGAGATTGCATAATTATACAGGTCCTTGAATTTTAACAGACGTATGCATCACCTACTCGCTTTCGTTAGATCGTTTGATTGCTAATATTGACCTTTGCTGAGAGCATGCGCAAGTGTATTCGGGCTGTAATTGTAAGCCGAGGATGTTCCACGAGGTATTAATGCTTCCGTCATTAGATGTCATTATGTTCGACATATTAATAGATATCATGACAAATACAAAATTGGGTTTTGTTAATAGTGATGGTAAACAAAATGAAAATATTTTCGTGATTTACATTCGAAAACACAATAAAAAACTAAATGTACCCAACGTTTCGTCTATTTACAATTATGTATCATCGAAGGTTATGAGAACGGCGAGAGACAGAAAGCGTATAATTAGTACAAGTAAGATATTTTAAAGCCTGGAAGTTAGCACCAAAGCAAGGTATACAGAAATTGACTTTTTTGAAGGTAACTTGTATGGAGTATTAAGCTTATTAAAGATGATAGTAATATCGATCAAAGCCAGACGTTATTTATGTAGCGTAACCAAAATGTGGAAGCGTTTCGCTGGATGTTAATCCCCGTAGAGGGTGGGTGTGCCTCGATCTGATATTGATTCAGGAGAGATCTTCAAATAATATGAGATCCTGCCTAAATGACGAGCGTGAAACAAAGCATGGTATATCGAAGGTGAGTGGAGGTTAATGGTGTGTTTACCCCTTTTCAAGCTTCAATTAATCATAACTCTCAAAGAAAGAGATAAGGCGAAGGTCATTATCATTAGTCCGGTAGCACAAATCGCGCTGCGGTGGTCATCACGACTTCACGCCATCGTTTGCGGTCTTCGGCCAAGTCTTGAAGCTGCTGCTAATTTCCCACCGGTATTTGAATTACTCTACATAATAATTGACTTTTACTTTCTGTATCTGATAACATCTTATAGAAAGTTGAAAAACATGAACCCGAAAGAGCAATGGTGCGTCATTGCTGTTCCTTCCTTCCTTCCGAAAGATAGACACTCTTATAGAGATGCGAGGATGCTTCAATTGTCCATCTCAAGTTTAGGAATCCGATTGTAAATTATATTTAGAATTCATCTACAAAAATGGCCCAGCCTTGGAAGTTGAAGATATGTCATTAAGCTTATAATCATCGAATTAATTTCGCATATTCTATTTCAATTTATTACGTGAGTATTTCGTGTTTACTATATTTAAAAATTACCTTAACTTTGTTCATTTCGGTATGAGATTGTATCAAATTTGTTGTTAAAATGTGACACTTGTCTTGAGCTTATATCAAATTCGGTGAATTCGGATAAAGTAGTCCTTGAATAGGTGCAGTTGAATACTGTATAATTAATATCTCACTGGTGGCAGTGGTGATGGAAGTCTTCATCGCTACTCTTGTTGTAACTCCAGTCCGTTCCTTGATGTGTCTTTTGGCGACCAGGGCGTCTACTCCCCTCGATAATACCCCAGTCATAACTCTCACTCTCATCTCAAGGTTATTACTATCTCTGCGCGCCATATGGCCAAAATATAATATAGTTGTGCCTTGTATACACTAGCCTACCCAACCCAGCAGACTGCTTTTGATTCCCATTTCAGCTAGGATGCTCTAATTAGTTTGATGATGTATCTATGAGAAGTTTTCTCCAACACCATAACTTTCCCCCCTCCTTTTCCATGATTCCGCTCAGTATATGAGAGACTATGGAAAAGAACAAAGTGTTCATAACTAAGATTTTTGTATTTTCCGTAGTCCCTCTATCCATCCAAAGTTTCCTCAAAGTTCCAACTGCAGCTCGACTCATAGTAATCCGTCTGTCGATCTCCTTGTCACAGTTGCCTGTTTGTGTGCAATGAGTGCTCCAAGAAAGTTGAACTCGTTTCCTTTTTCGATTGGCTTCTCCATTACCTACTGATATATATTGCCATTTCCTCCTCTTCACCGATCATTTTTATAGTGTTAGCGTCCTGGGCACTTGACTTTAAACTGCAACCGTCATGTTACTGAGGGGTAGTACCTTACCCCAGTGTAGGCCCGGTGCTCCGGATACGTCCGCATTGGTAGAAAGGTCCTCCAGTGACATGAAGGGTTGCTCATGACTCTTATTCTAGCCAAA
>JAUYWV010138801.1:0-10698 GCA_032274565.1 Nematoplana nigrocapitula
ATATCTTGCTTCAATGCTAGACATAGAGGAGGGCAATTAGAACAGGAAAAAACTATCAGTAGCTGCATACAACAAACATAAACATAAAAATCTTTTCAACAGGAAAGACCTTAGCACAGAAATTAAAATTAGAGCTTTTGCATTCATTGTATCCATTTTTCTCTACAACTCTGAACTTTGATGCAGTACAAACAGTACAAACAGACTGACTCGGGAATAGAAACTTTTCGAAGGAAACTTTTCAGACGTACATTAGACATAAAATGGTTCCACAGTGTCAGCAATAGACTTATATAAGAGGTCCAATAAAAATACTTGGAGCCAAACAATTAAACAGAGAATACTAAAAGTTTCAGGCCATATCCTTCGACAAAATAATAGTGCTCTAGTAAAGAAAGCACTTCGAAATAGCATAAATAACCAGGACACTTTACCAAGGGGAAGGCAGAAGGCTACTTAGGACAAAAGAAAAATTATCAATAAAAAAAAATATTCAATATAAAAAATCCACACACTTGGTACACAGCTCACGACAGACAGATGGCATGAGCTTACTAAAAACCTATAAACTCCTTTCTCTAATTCCTGCTCTCTTTTCTTCAACGATAGTTACCCTAAAATATTTAGACGCCTTACTCTGGGAAGATCCGCCATGGCCAGGCTAGATCAAGTGTGGAGGGATAGTGACATCCCCTTAACCACAAAAGTGGGACTTGTCAAAGCTCTGGTGTTCTCTATAGTCTCTTATGGGGCTGAAACGTGGACAGTCAAGGGTCCTGAAAAACGCAAGATTGTTGCCTTCGAACTGTGGTGCTGGCGTAGACTGCTTAGAGTCCCTTGGACAGCCAGAAGAAGAAACACAGAAATCTTAAAAACGGTAGGGAACCCGATCTCTCTCTACGGAACCATAATCTGCCAGAAGATAAAGTTCTTCGGCCATGTGATTAGAGCGGATGGCTTGGAAAAGCAAATTAGGCTAGGCATCACAGAAGGATAAAGACCACGAGGCAGACCAAGGCGAAGATAGATCAGCGAGATCACGGATGAGACCAACCTTCAGCTGAGGGAACTGATAAACAAGGCTCACAGCAGAAAAGATTGGCGTGCATTGTGTTTGCAGATAACCAAAAGTCAAATCCGACTTGGCAGCACAAGGTGACAAGGTGAATGCGTTAGCAAACATTCGGACACTTGCTATTGCGGCTGAGTGAGGCCAGTAGTCTATAGTGAATTTCATGAAGGCTTTCTGCTAATACACAGGTCCCCTTTACAGCTTGTTGGAATTAGTAAGAAACCTACAGAGCAAAGCCAACCAAGCGGAAAAGCTCACTTGGACTTGGATTGGATTGAGATAATCGAAACATGTCGCATAAAAATAAGATTGAATCAATGAGTGCCAGCTTTCTTTGGACCTTATTATTTATCTTACGCTTGCGAAAACATACACCTGTTTCCAAATGAGTACTGAGAGAGAGAGAGAGAAGAGAGAGAGAGAAAGAGAGAGGGAGAGAGAGAGAGGGAGAGAAAGAGAGAGAGAGATAGAGAGACAGAGAGAGAGACACGTTTATTAGTAACATAATAACAAAGAATAAGCATACAACAGAAGTGTAAGTAACGAGGTCATCTTATAGCATAGCACTGCATTATCTACAATTATCAATGACCCCCGGATTAGTTTACTTCATTTGATACTTTTGCTGTATTGATTTCTTTATGCAATATTCGACAGATACTGCGATCTACTACTGATTTCTTTTGGACACTTTGAAAATTGGCTCAGATTAAATAAACGAGTACTACATATAGTTGCAGAGTAATTTTATTTAGAGTCCGTCTAGACTCGGTGGGAAATGAGAACACTTCCTACCAAAATCCAGAAAAGGAATACTCCCCGAGGGAGTGAAGACAACACTTGTTCGAAGTGCCTGTTGGGGAATCCCACCCAACTCATTCTAAGTTGAAGTGCTCTTTTGGATTGCCCAATTCAATTCGTCGCTAGAGTTGGAAAATATCTTATTTAGTATTCTGTTCCTGAGTGAGATTAGAATTTTTTTTCTTTCGTAGCAATCAAGAAAGTATTTTGAATGTAACTGATTGTCCCGGACGGAGTGCTAAAGTAGATTATCTTCGGCCGGGAGAAACGATAAAACATGGTGTCTCAATATACATGCACAGTAGATGTAGATGTAACCAACCCATTATTATACAGTATAATAATTTATTACTCAGACATGAAAATACGAAAAAATTTACATGCCCATTTTCAGTTCATCAATGTATTGAGGTCGATTGTTATACACACTGTTCTTCAAAAATCCCAGAAATGCAACCTGTGGGTTGAGATGAGGCAAATGCAGAGACTACTCGAGTTTGAAGCTATTTCTCAACAACTTCTACTTCTTCTTCTATCGTCTGCAGGGGCACCTTACAGGTATATGGTTGGGTACGTACGCTCTTCAATTTTTTACCACCTTTGAAGCAATCCGGCGCTTTCAGGTTGGGTCCCCACGCCAGTCTTCTCCAGTGCGTGATCTTCAGGTGTCCGCACTCCAGCAGCATTTGTTTTGCTGTCTGTGTGAATGTACCTACACCAGTGTTTAAGAGTGCTCGTAAGCGAGCCGCGTCCGAGAAAAATATTTTTTTAAATGTTTTTCGAAAAAAGAAATTAGAAAAACTAGACTTAGAAACTGAAAACTTAAAATTAAAAAATCAAAAGTTACGTGCCGAACTTAATTTAAGCGAACAATAGCCTCGTATGTTGCGTTGCTAGATGACTAGTTAGTTATTCTAGAGTGTTGTTAGTGAGATAATTGTAATTGTGTTTTATGTAATGTATATGTTTATAAAATAATAAAAAATTTACATGTAGCATTTTAAATAAAGAAAGTGAGTTAGAGACAGACTTGTATTCTCTAAGTAATTATATGTGTACATAACAGACGTAGTTATACAGGGTAACATAACATAGTTATACAATTTCAGTCATAAAAACTCTAGGTAAAATGTGTGCTTAATAACAACATGCGATTCTAATGAAATTGTATGCATAAAATATGAAACAGTTACGCGAAGAATTCTACAAGTTCCTGCCGCCTGTTGAGTCCAGCTTGGTCCACGTCTTCCGGTCGTCTATCTTCGTCATCGCTGTCATCAAAAGCAGCACATTCCATATCATTGGAGGAATGCAGAAATTGTGCAAAATTGCACAAACTTTTATTATCTCACAAGCGAAAATAGGATCCACTCTCAGTTGTTTCAGACAATAAAAACGTTCTTTTAGAACACCGAACGCATTCTCAATCAATCGACGGGTTGATTTGTGAGCTCGGTTGAACGCCAATTCTGCTTTACCTTGAGGGGCTTCGATCGGTGGAATCACCCCGTCCTTTAGTGGATAGCCAGAATCACCAAGTAAGACAGAGCGAGGGAACGGTGGATTGTTCTCCATGCGATGAACAAACGCACTGTTCCTCAGTACTCGGCCATCTTTCACACTGCCTGGCCACCGGGCAGACACGAAATAAAACTCGCGATTTGGGCCACCCACCGTCATGGCATTGATGGAATGATATCCGTATCAATTTACATATTGTTCCCCGTTGTCGGCGGGGGCTTCAATTTTAACGTACGTTCCGTCGATGCAACCACAAACAGAGGGCATGCCACGGAAGAACTGAAGGGATAGATCGATGACGTTCGCCGGCCAAGATATTAGCTCATTAAATAAAGTATTGTTAATCACATTAACCACTCGCTGGACACACCTAGACACAGTGGCTTTCGAGATACCATGACAATCACCAATAGTGTAATAATATGCTCCAGTGGCCAAGAACCGAAGAGCAACAATAATCTGCTGTCGGGGATCCAGTGCGTAGTTGTTGTCCGTAGGATGAACAAGGCGATGAGCAATACGATTTTCTAGCTCATTCAAATGTTCGCCACTGAGCCGAAATCTCTCGTGAAAATCGCTAAAACAGCGCTCAATATTTATTCGTCTATGAAATGTTCGTCTTCGGCGATTTCGAACACGCATACCAATAACTTCTAAATCACTGTCACTGCTTGACATGTACAAACTATCGTCACTATCCATTGTACTTTCTACTTGTGAAATTTTTAACGATGGACCATTTACCTAAACAATTCACTGGTTAACATTCACCGGGAACTCCCGAGAATTCCTAGTCGATAAAAATCAATACCCATCTTACCATAATGGCTGTCTCGCACACAAAGGCGACTTATGCCGGGATTCACTTGTAACTTGTGAAACTATGAAACAGAAAAGTGTCACCCACATTGTAACTTGTTGCAACTTGTGAACGTATGAAATAGGCCCCTGGTGTGAATTTTTGGATGTATTACGCAATTTCTTTATTGGTTTAAACTGCATACTAATAGGGACCTATAACAGCTTGTACAGCTAAAATGAATACATCTAATTTGTAACTTCGCGGGCGACTTTTTCTCACTTTTAATTTTTTAAATAGGTTTAAATTTCAGATTACGAGGACACATTCGGATAACTAATTCGAAGTAAGAAGAGGTGAACCAAGCTCAACGTGAACATTTATTGCCATATATATGACCGGTTTGATTAGGTATCATAATTATCCTGACATTTAAACAAAGTGAAAACACTGAATGAAGCAAATATGAAACATTTAAACAATTACTTGAAAACACGGATAAAATAAGAAGCGCCGTTATTAGACAGAGAACTATTCAACGTTGGAGGAAAACTTTTTAAGTGCCTCTTTTATGGAAAGCTAGAGGTTGTCATTATTTCCGGATTTAAAAAAATCCAAATCACACCTGCGTAACCAGTAGTTTTATTTTCCTGTCTCATATAGGTGAAATGAGATGTTTATCAATTGCGCAATTTTTTAATCATCACTATCATCAATCTATGTTGACTAAAAAGGTTGCGACTATATAAATGTGTGTTATAATCTTGATTCTCCTTTTTATTCTTTTTCTTCGATACCCCACAGTGGCATTATTTACCTGATCTTTATATCTTGATCATTTTCTCAATTTGTTCTTTAGGATGACAAAATTTCTTCTATAACATTTTAAAATAGCACATGAAATAAAAGAAGTATAAAAAATAAGCACACACTTTCTATGCCCATGCATGTGTTTAATTTCTCTGTGTTCCCACTATAGTAAGTATAAGAAAATACATTACATAATTAGTTCCTGGATCGAACAAAAGTGACTTCAGAGGCCTCTAACTTTGGATTAGACGAACTTCAGAGAACCTATTTTGTTAATTGTTAGTTGTAAAGGTCGCTCGGGCTGCTAAACCCAACAATGTCACTAAAACACGGCATGAATCAACTGTTCAAACTGTTTAGATATATACATACCGAGGGATTTCGACTAGATTATCCACGACTAACATACTGTAGACCATTCCATTTCCACGCAAAATTTAGATCTTGCTGCAGAAAATATTCGTCGATTTTCAATATAATTAATCAAAAATATGAAATACCATTTATCTAAAAAAACAAGTTCATACATTTCACAAGCTGAAAATCAGGCGAAAATCACACCGACAGCAAAGAGTGTAGGGGAATTTTCACAAATCCTTCCTAGAAAAAATGTGAATAAATAGCAACTTGTTGAATTAAATTATGAAACTGACATTACACAGAAAACAATAACCAAATGATCAAATTTTTATAAGGCAAGATAAAAACAATTCCCTGACTATAGTCCAAACAAACCCTTATACTACTACTAAGTTATAAACATATAATATATACTGTACATATATATGAGAATAGTGTATATACAGACAGAAAAAATATATAACAATTTTACGTCTTTTTCGCGACAACTTTCGCATTAACAACTAATAACGACTTTTTCTTCTGGAACTGAGCCTTTGCTGTAGAGTCGTCTATTGTTGCTAATAGTTTCATATTGACATTCAGCTTTGGATTGCTCGGAATTTCCAACCTGATGTCAGTCTGAAAGAGAGCGAAAATCTCAAAGTAAAATATTTTTACGCCAACACAGTATTATACTTGCTTAGGAGCCTATACTGCTCTTTAGTAGTATGGGCTTATACTAGCCACATATACATTCTTCTAGTATTCGGTGTTAGGGTGGTCTTCTGCCTCACGGTTTCCAGCGCTACCTGGAAGATCCGGTATCAGACCGAAAACGAACCCTTTCGGGCCGCCATACACTCGAAGGACTTGGCTGTCAGCCAGGCAGCAGGGAAATTTAATTCAGGCCGAGCCGGGACTCGAACCTGCCAGTTCACCTCCATCAGAGTCCTGTCAAACTCTCTTTCCTCATCTCTCCTAAACTCGGGGCCGTCCCTCCTTCTCACTTCCAACGTCCACTCTTTCTGGTCCTCCCTCAAACACCTTGACGGTGTGGGTCTCACGGTAAACCATCACTGGATAGCAGGGCACTCATCCCTGCCTAGCAATGAGAGGGCCGACGCTCTAGCCAAACATCGGCGCCTTTTCTGCTGCTGACAACCCTGGGAAAGGTGGAGAGCACGAGAGATGGATAAGAAAAAGATGAAAGAAAGAACGGGGTAAGGAGAGAATGGGGAAGCAATAGAGAGTAAAAAAGCAGCATTATACCGGGGAAATTTCCAGACTGCATTGCTTCACGCTGGCGATTCCCTCGACTGGCATACTGATCAGCAGTTGGGTGCCATTGTTGATCAACTCCATCGTAGGCTTAGTCTCGGGCGGCTGGATTTCCTCAATCAAGACTCTCGATTTTTTGTTGCCCGATTCAGCTCCGGGAAGTCTGATCTCTGGCACCTCCGCCTCAGATGATCGCCCAACTGCCGATGTCGACTGGGTGTCCCCATTCTTTTTTGCATCAACAGCATAGGTGGAGATTTGCTCCATAAGATCCGGGCTGTTCATTGCGGCGAGTGGGGCAAATGATTTTTGCAGGTCCTCCATCATGCTGCTCGACTGGCTAATGCCATCACCGGACGACCTACAAGCGTCGAATCGCAGGGAGCGGAAGAGATCCTGCTTCTCGCCCTTCATCCGAACCGAGTGGAGCAGGATGTAATTCCGGGACACGCCCACTTTGCACACCTGCTCCACATAGTCAATGCCCAGATTGATAAGGGCGTCCCGGTGTTCCTGGTCGGCAGACTCTCTGCCGAATCGGTCAAGTATGGTGGGGTTGAAACCAAGGCAGACCACTTTGACTGGCGATCCTTGAAGGAGGTGGGTGAAATAGATATATTTAATGGTTGGTGTATGGATGCAACGCGGTGATTATAACTTAGGTATAAGCGTGTATTATTAATTAAAAAACTATAGTAGAAATCCTCTTTGACTGGCGGGACTGTTCATGCACCCTTTTGAGACTACCAAAGCTATACGTCACTTTTATACCCGTTGTTGATATGCGATCTTAATGAAATTTTGTGGAGATAAAAAAAACAAATTACATCTCAGTGAAATCAACACTGACCACAGTCATATTGCATTTCCCATTATTGATTGATTTGTTGTAACACATTACACTGATTCAAACAAAATTTGCCATATTTGTAAATATCTGAATCATAATTCCAGAACAATCGATCATTAATAAAGACGAAGATTAGTTCTTTTCAAAAAATGTTGTTTAAACACAATTAATTAATTCGCGACAAATTACCAAAGAATAGCAAAAAACAACACTTGGATCCCAGTCTCGAGCTGCCAAACGAATGATAGCGCATCGAAACGAAAATAAACACAAAAATGCACTGCTCTCTTTAAAAGCAACTGCGAACGAGACAGCGAAACCCTTGTACAGCGCACTGTCCGTCCAAACTTAGACGCTGCACGAATGTCTCAAACCCGCACATCACGCTGCCTGTGATTAAACAAACACTATGGGAGACAAGGTTTCGTTTTTAGGATTTTTTAGACACTTTTAAGACTGCCAAATTTTTATGTAATTTTATACCTGTTATTGATATGTCATTTGTAATGCTTCCATGGAAAAGGTGATTTGAACATTTATTGCAAGTGATATTTCTTTGGTTACATTCGGAGCTAACAGACGAATTTAATGTACATTCGTAACTTATAAACACATTTGTCCTTAGGCAAACACACATCTTCCTCGGTCTCTCTGTCGATTTCTCCAACTCCTTCGTTCAATCCGAATTCCAATACGTTTTTCAAGGATTTCGAAAGATCCCAAGCTTTCCTTTCTCTGTCAAAGTTTGCTGAGCAGTCAAATTTATAAGAACGCGATGCACATTCAAACGCGAAAATTGTACTATTCCAAAATAACTCTTCTATATGGAGTGACATAGGCTGGCCAAAATTCCTCATCAATGGTTTAAAAGATTTCATTTGTTAACACCATTGATATCCTCACTCAGTGTGCTCATGCCTTTTATTTGCTGAATATCATTTAGGAACATACAGTACTACTTTAGATAAAAAATCAGCTTTTGTGAAATCAACAGCAGCCAATTATCTATATAAAATGCATATCATCAATATTTCAAATTTTAAATTCAAAATATCTATTGTCAATCTCCGTCATAAATGCGAATTCTGTCTATCTGTAAACACGATGAACGTCCAAACACGGAAATCGACCTGCCAATATCGAATGTCCTCCTGCGAGTGACGCAGGCCTATAAACAGATTGATAGCCTCATTCATTTATGGGAATGTGAATTCTGAAATGCTAGATCAATAAATTACAGAATGCGGCTCAATGGCGCATTTGAATTTGGCTGCTGTAGAATTGTTTTGGTTTATGTTTGTTTGCTTGTTGTAGACGTACTAGCCAGACAAAAGTATTGCCGGAAAAGACAGTAGTTGGTTTTTGGCAACAAGTTAGTTATACCATCGTCATTGGTCAAGTCGAGCATTTCCCCACCGGCCACAGGGACGGGTTCGTCGTCAGATTTGGCGTTGGGCACCCGAAGCCAGGAACAATAGTTGATGAACAACAAACATGATTCCGGTGACTGAAACAAAATTTTACACATCTTACAGTCTACGTACGTAGATAATTGACAACAATTAGAATTGGGGCACAGTCGAGTGTCAAATGTCATTGAACAAATGCGCCATATATGCCTATTTTCTATGGTTTGGAAACCCCTATATCGATTATCACCATGCCGACACCATTTCCATCAAGAATGCACTCAACATGTGTTGGATTCTGATGACACCAGATGTTCGTATGGTAGAATAAATATTTAAAGAATAGATAACCATGCACTATTGCAGCATGACAATATGTTTCACATTGCCTCGAGATCATTAAATCATAGTTTAATGTGCAAATAGAGGAGAGAATTGGGCATTATTAGCCTCCAAACTGAGTGTCAACTATAAAATGGCATACATGTGGTACGTTCTGGGGAATAAATGCAGAAACAACGTGTAAGTCACAAACCATGTTTTCTCAACGATGGTCAGATTGAGACTGTTTTGTGTGGGTGGAGGATGACTGTGAGATTTCCTTACAACAGATCAAAAGTATAAATCTATATTCAATGTGTAAATCAGTTTGTCAATAAGTGCCAATTATACCTACTTGCATGTAGATTAAAATATGTACACGGTTAATAAAGTTCATTAAATTTATTTGTGAGTTTCAGAATTAAAATTATTCTTTTCGGAATTTAAACCTCTGACTTCTGAATGAAAATTATTTATTTCTGAATTAAAAGTGGAAAAGGTGTAGTAATATAAAAATGTAAAATTTGCACTAGGTATGTACGTACGTACGTACAGTATGTAAATCACACGAATAATGTAGACTTACAGAGATAACTGTCTGGACGACCATATGAGCTTCGGGAGGTGACATCGCAACTTTTCCTTCTTGCATCTGCCTGTCGATGAATCTGCGATAAGCGGCCGGGTCGCTGTCGGCCATATCGTCGAGCATCGTCCATAATTTTGAGGCTTGCTGCATAAGGTCTGCATCCATGGCTATATACATATAGTGAAGAGAATCATGTTTACCAAATCGGAAGAGAATGACATAGCAGTGCTGATGCAGCCTATTTTGAAAATGATAACGCTGATAAACCAAAATAAAGTAGAAAGCGATTATTTCCACTTTGGAAGAGAATGCAATCCGGTCTGTGTTAGTTGTGTGAAGCGAACATCCAGTAATCACAAGCTAATTTAAGCTACTTTCCTATCTTAATCTCCTAACTATAGGCGCTTATAGACGACTGCAAATAAGGTCAATAGCGCAGAAATGTAGCTGTTTCTGTCGGCCACATGAAAGGTACTTTGCTATTTCAGAATCAGGAAACATTGATTTCATCAGACTGGCAGTTTTTGAGGTAATTGCGCTCTACCACGCCCACTGTATAGTTCGGCTTTCATAGCTGCCCTTCTGGTGCATATGGTAAGGCTGCCTTTTGACAGTTTACGCTCGTACAAGAATTCGATCAAATGGGAAAATAACGCAGAAACGGGGAGGAATGAAAACAATACGCATAAGGCAGTCTGTACCAGCACTGTCATAGGAATACAGTGGCGGTCCCCGGGGGAGGGTCACACAGGGTCCGTGACTCACCATACATTATCTGCGGTGGTCCCCGGGGGAGGGTCACACAGGGTCCGGAACTCACCATACATTATCTACGGTGGTCCCCGGGGGAGGGTCACACAGGGTCCGTGACTCACCATACATTATCTGCGGTGGTCCCCGGGGGAG
>JAUYWV010138812.1:0-19292 GCA_032274565.1 Nematoplana nigrocapitula
AACTAGACATGGTATGATCTATGCTATTTACTTTTAGAGTTACAGGAAATGCAAGGTGTGTCTCTGTGTGTGTGTGTCTCGTAAATGTCCGGCAGATCAGACCTGGTGGAAGCAACGCCAGAAGGAGAAGGAGCCGCCGGCCAAGGCGAGCACTCCTGCGGCGGCTGGCAAAGCGGAGCCAGCAGGACGCGGCCGGGGCAGCACAGCGGCCCCTGCCCCATCCCGGGCTGCCCCGGCGGCCGCCGCTGGTGGACGGGGAGGGGCGGCGGGTGGACGCGGGGGTGGGAAAGCACCGGCTGCTGCTGGAAAAGGACCAGCCCAACCAGCGGCAAAGGCCGGAGGGGCACCAGCGGGAAGAGGTGCTCCAGCCGGAAGGGTACGTGCTCAGCGTGGACCAGTGTACATTTCAGTACTGACCAGGTCAGGTCACTTCCGTGGTACGGTCTCTCGACCGTTTGGGCACTTGTATCTATCTCTGCACAATCTTTCTCCATTAGCCTCGCTCCACTGTCCTTCTGATACATTCTCTCGCCCTCATATCAGTCCGCTTTTTCAGATCGCCCATCCAGTCATTTCGATTAATACTTGTGACGCAACCTACACATTATTGCACCTGTCAGTTTCTCTATTTATTTTCTGCATTTCCAGGGCGGCGGTGTTGCAGCGGCCGGTAAAGCTGCTCCCGGAGCTAAACCGGGTGAGTTCGATTTATTTATACTAGAAATCTATTGCAGCTTCGCTTGCCAAAAAACATTACGGAGCAATTAATTTTTTGCAAAAAGGGCCTATGTCCGCCCCAAAGTTCAAAAGAATTTCAAAGATGCCCTATTCAGCCAGATTAATTCATTAGAACAATACTGAGCATATTACAAAAACAATAACACTTATATTTAAGCAACTTAGTCCATTAACGTAACAGAATATTAAAGCGCATGATTGTTATTGCAAGCATAGGCATAAATCCATCAACTTAACGTTTCAATTAAAGGATCTCTTTGCAAACAACATTACGAGTCTTTCCATTGTGATCTCGCTTTATTGCAAAGTGGAGGGAGTATGTAAACTTATTCACCGGAGAATATTGATTTTAACTAAATAGCCTTCGAAAAAAATTCCAAAATTGACTGTTATTCGAGGAGAGGTTTTCGCACCGCCATGGTAGCTACGATGGTCCGATCACTGGGAAACCTTGACTTTAACTTGACCAGTGAAATTCTGCGTCGAATGGTGCCTCAGTCGGGGTAATAGCGTTAACAATGAAGAAGATAAAGAACAAACAAACCCACACACATAGCAAACACCTATTTATAAGTAGATGAATCTGCTTTTGGCGTAGTACCACGCCATATACGGGTGGGAAACAATCATGCATCAAAGTGTTACTTACACGCTACCATTGATCAACGTAACAAAAATCAAACAAACTTTAAAAAACATACTGAAGAGAAACAGTTTTCAGATTCTATTAAGTTCTTTAAGACTCTTATTCTGTACTACAGTATATTATTTAGCTTTGCAGATAATCTAGAATTCAAAATCAGGATTCTAGCTGTATACCATATATTGATTTTCAATGCAGCAATCCCCTAATGCAGAATTCAAATTCCTACGAATACTACTTATTCGAAGAGAGGTTTTTGCACCGCCATGGTAGCTACGATGGTTTGATTGGGAAACCTTGACTATGACTTGCCCAGTAAAATTCGGCGTCGAATGGTGCCTTAGTCGGGATGATAGCGTTAAAAATGTAGAAGATAGCGAACACACACACATATATCCAATACCTATTAATAAGTAGATTCTTCGCACATATTCCTTAGCTCCTTCGGGTATTGCATAAACCTTCAAGTAAGTAAAGAATTTCTCACCCAATTGATTACAGACTGTTTGCGGTCTGCAAATAGTGAATGTTATAGCGTCACATATCTCAGTGGCTCACACTTCCTGTGCTTTTGAGTTAGCAATAAAGAAAGCGGCGACCATAAAACATTAATTATACGTATATATGTAAAGCCTTTTTAAATACATGTATATATTTGGCCTTTATGATAACATCTTGGAAAACAACCCATTCATGTTTTGCAAAACCTTTTATTAATAAACATGTTGATAAATATACAGTCATGATGTAAAACTGATGCTGAATGAGACAATGTATTGTACAGAGCGAGAACTGAATAAATCCACATCTCTACATATATACTGTTATGTACAAAAGCGAAGATATGATGATTCTGTGGAGGTTTCGCCTATAAATCTAGAACCCCCAGACTGTATTGCTGCTCCAATCACAGTAAGTTTAATTGGGTAGATATATAACAGCTCTTGAATACATCAAAGTTGACCAGTAAAGCTGTCCATATCCTATCCATGGATTTCTGTGAGAATTCTTAACAATCACATAAAACGTCTTCTAACCAACAATATAACTGATCTGAACTGAACTGAATATTGTATATGTACTGCTCAAAAGAACTCGATATGTTACACGCATAATCAGCACAACTAATAAACTAAACGAGGTAGTGGGGAGGAAAGATGGCGAAGAAACAATCCGGATAGCTCACGGGGAACCATTTCTAGTTGTCCAACATTCCACAACCAATGCGTCCTACACCTTATCGCGGTCTTTCCGAATGAGTTTGTAATACCTTTTATCTTGAATAAGGGGGCATATTCTGCTTAGTTTGCGATGTGACTATTTCAATACGGTCTATACGAAAGGATTCGGCTGAGGAGGAAAAAAGTAGATTTAGAGACTGGACAGAATACCGTTGGGTTGGGAAAATATAGGATGAGAATATCGCAACAAGCGCGGGTGGCGGTCAACTTTATCGAAGACGACCGAAACATTGAATCAAGTCGCAGTGAAAGTGTGAACTGAAGTGAAAAGAAAAGTAGTTTCGTCGATTGTAAGAATGTAAGTCGAGTGCCGCTATGATATTTTATTTCATTTTTTATATTTTTCGCAGATAAGAGGATCCTAGAGCGTAACACCGCATCACTCACAGATGAAGGTTAGTAAGCAAACAATGTCTCACTATCAGGAGGATTTCCGACGGTACAGCATTCTCAGTTGCATTAATGATATTCTGATTTGAAAATACCTCCTTTCATTTTAGAAACGCGAGTTTCTCAATAAGACCGCGAAAAGGTGTACGCAATAGAACAATATCTGGAGAGCGCACACCCACGCAAACACATACATGCCAAGCATAATCTTAAGCAAATTGCCAAGTACATAACATTACAAATGGACAGTGAAACCGCGGGGCTTTTCCAAATTAATACCAACTACACCGATTACCAACCAAAAAACGCATACAATTACAATCATAAGGAATACTATATGTATATAAACCGCCTCTGCTTTCGCAGAAACAGTAGACTGAGCATGATCTGCATATCTTCGGGGAAACTTGACAAAAACGGATAACATCTTTGTTCTAAATGCTAAAACCTCCCGCTCTATATCACAATAAGGTAGGATAATCAAAGTCACATTTACTCGCATTAGAAGGTAACAATTGAAATTGTTCAAGGGTTAAATGGCATAGCCTGCACGTCAATAAAATTTAGTCACAACCACATTACTTGGTTATAGGCATAGAAATCGGATTGTGCGGCACAGATATTTTAATATTTTATATTAATATTTTAAAATTAAAATAGCTGTGCCGCGCAATCCGATTTCTATGGTTATAGGACTTCAACAAATATAATCAAGACAGTTTCTCTCTTTTTATGCCACATCAAATGACATTTCGAAGAGAATTGCTTAAACAGAGCGAGCTCTAACAAATCTGCTACACATTTAATGTATCCGGTGTTAGTCAACCCTTTAAATGATATCTCTTTGATATATTCAATCTAATGTCTAGACACAACCAACCAACAGGAAGGTTATAGACTGCTTTGTACCTTATAATTTTATTATTTACTGTCTTTATCCTCAGCGGTTATCCGAGGAATAACAATTCTTGACACTGGTGATGTTTGGAATGCGACAATTGGCTACATAAATAGATACATTGTATATAGCAATTACTTTTAAAATTGGTGTGACAAATTCACTGACGTGACGGTAATGTATAATTTTGATGTCTCTCCACACACTCATGCACACACACTACAACAATGCTACACGCCAGTAGTTGTCTAACAGAAAGCAAAATTGAGTGATTATCCAAAAAGCAAAATCCTATATTTGAACACTCGGCAAATAATATTGAGGGGAGGGTCTGTTTAGGTGGCGGTGATGGGAGCGGTGGGGGTGGACGTGTCTGTGTGAGATGAGGTCATGAGGGAACGATCTGTGAGTGGTTTCGCTTTCACGCGGTAGAAGACGTAATTGACGGGGAGATTGAACCGGTTATCGACCTGCATGTGAGACAGACCAGCACAGTCTTAGAAATTGGCACAGGAACTTCGCAAGGGATAACAATCAAAATCAGATACACATGCAATTAGTTTCACAACCTGATATTGCATTATTTTACACTCAATAAACTAATATCTAACTTATCATGAACGTAATTATTAATGCCACAAGAATTGAAATTGGTGAAAATAGTTACTAATATAAAAGCAGAAGTAAAACTAATGTCTATTACAAAAAAAATTCCAAAATAAAAACACGAGGTCCCGTAGAACACAGCACTTTGCCTCCCGAAGCAGGACACCCCGCCACGAAAAGGCCGCCGACAGGGACACCGCCTTGAGTTGACCCCAGAATGGTGGTTGTCCATTCCTGGCTCCTCATCCGGACATCAGACGCCTTGCAGCTCTAGACACCCTCGAGTGCCTCTCCAACACGTCAGCCACCATATATGGACAAACGACTCGGCCACTGAGGGAACAACAAACGGAGACGCTGAAGTGGTCATCTACTCACTGGAAGCTGGCCAAAGCACCATCGCCTCACCAGCTGGGAGCACGGTTTCGTGCTTCAGAGCGGAAGTCATCGCCCGTCTCCTCCCGATGGCATCCGCCTTCTGCCCGACTCCCCAGTCCCTCCCACTAGACTGGCCCAACTTGCAAGCGCATTTGGTGCCGCCTCATCTCCTTAGGTAGTCCACAGAATAAACCTCCAGTGGTTCCCACGCCACTGTGGCTTCAGAGGAAACGAAGCCACACACCACAACGCATCACACCTCTTCTCATGCACGCACATCCACACAAAACACACATGGAGCTCTGGACCAACCCAAAATGAGTACATCGACAGGCTACCGGCGGGACTCCTCGCCCCAATATGAGGCAACAACCCGGTCTATAAGGGTGCTAACGCGCCTCCCGAATCAGTTTATTAAACTTTCACCTGATATTTATTTCATGAACATCAGACTAAACTCTGGTTGTCCTTTCACATAAATACTTCTGCCGCAAAATCTGGCCTTCGATCATCAAATAAAATCCCATATTTGTGTCCCAATTGGAATCTACCTTGATGTCACCACCCAGTATATCGCTCATTAGATGATAAACCTTGTCCATTCAATTCGGTCTTCGTAATGTCTCCAGTCAGTTGGAAATATCCGTATCAACATCAAATTTGGACTCTCGCTTGCTTTTACCTCTTCAGTACGACGGTATGTGATAAGCGGAGATTTCTTTTGATGAAATACTGTTTGTTATAATTTCTATTCACTCACTATCCATTATTTGATTCTTACATTGCGAAGGCCGCCGAAATCTATTAATTAACAGGTAAGAGCCAACATATTTTATTACATGCCTGGCAGAACACACCCAAAGACATCGCTTACTTTCTTCGACTGGCATTTCTCCTTATTTCGGAATACAGCCAGCCGGAACGGCTCTTTGAGGGGGGCAGCTGGGACGGTCGATTGGGCTGTCGGAGGGCAGTCTTCCTCGACTGTGCTGGTCTCACACTGACCGATGGTCCGCCGGCGTGACCTTGAGGCGGACATCAGACCAAGTGCGGAATAGCTGTCGTCGTGGAGGAAGTAGAGCTGACCATCCGAGCTCAGCATGCGCCACTGATCCACGCCCTGACCTCCGCACACGTGCGGCACGAACACCACTACGTCTTCGGTGGAGAATCTGGTGGTAACATAGGGAAGAAGAAAACTTTTGGCTTAGTGGGATAATCCCGATTCATAATATTGACTAACTCAATCGCTACCATGGTCGATCTCCTTTTTTTCAGAAAGTCACACCAATACATCCCCATCTTGTTATTCACTCCAGTAAAAAGGTAACTCAAGCCACTTTTCACCCTTAATTTATTGACTACACACTTATATACGCCTGTAAATAAGGTGAAATGCCAGCGCTGTTAGCGGTCGGCAACATGAAAAGTGCTTTCCTATTTTGGAATCAGGAAACATTGATTTTATTAGACTGGCAGTTTGAGCTAATTGCGCTGTGCCACGCCCACTGTAGTTTGGCTTTCATAGCCTGCTTGTCCCTATTGGTGCATGATCAGGTGGCTTTTGCTGTCTTTCGACAGTTTAATGTCGTACAAGAATTGGACAAAATGCGAAAATCAGATAAAACTGTCGACTACTTTTATTCGCCAACAGAAAGCTTTGTTGCGGGAGGTCAAATAACAACATACTCTACTTTTCTAGACAAAAAACCTGCCAATTTTGCTGAACAGATTCAGGCAAAATAGTGTTCGATAATCCTCATGATTTAATAGGCAGTTCGTATCTTACTGGTAGTGGTCCAGAAAAGCATGCTCTCAAACTGGCTCTGTAAAGCGAGGAGTACTGTATAAAATAACTCTACAAAAGCTGCTACTCCGAAGCTTCTAACTCGATATTGAGGAGCGTCTTAGGGTTACCTACCCTATATGAACAAATTTGGACGACCTGGCACTGGCAGAGAGCTGATGAAAGACAGAACTGGATGTAGAGGCCTCCATGATCTAAAACAGAAAACAAAACAAATTTATATTTAGCATTACTACATGCCAGTCTACTATGAGTAGAGTAATGTCATGTGGAAATAAAAATGCAACCCTTACAAGCGCAAACATCTAAAAAAGTAAAATAAAATAAAAATTCCGCGTCCATTTTGAACATCATGTATTATCGATTGAAAGAAAAAAGATCAAAAATTGCTGTCCACCTAAAATATATAGGTAATTAACACACGACGGGTCTCGAACCCGAAATCTTCTCTACTTAGAAGCCAGACGCTTGGAACATAAACCTGACGGACATACAGACCGTCCCTTTTTTAGAGATGCGAGGACGCATCTAAAAAGCGCTCGGCCAAGCAAAAGTAGACGAACCGAGTTTCACATTTTTGCACGACGAATTTAGAGACGGAGTTGAGACTGCTTGGTTCTCAGCGTGACCTCTGTTTGAGTAAGACTGTTCAGATTTGACCAAAATCCAGCTCAGAACACCACCGCAAGTTTCCAAATCTAGTCAATTAACGTATGTAATTAGTTGATATCTAGGACGCGAATAAAAAATAGACTCTACGAACGAGTGACACCCACGAACGACCTTGTCAAACCTGAACTCACCTGTGGTATTGTGCAGGTTGATGCTGCAAGTACGCTGTAAAGCAGATACACAAGATTATTGATCTTTCACACAGATAAAGCAGGAATTCGCCAACTCACTGTGAAGGTGAAAATGCACTTCTGCTTAGACCAGTTAATTGGGTAGTCGAGCTGAAAAGAAAACAATACAAAATAGAAACTGAAAGTGTCAATCGATCAATGAACCGGAAAGCTATTGAAGTAGATTTCATGTTTCAGCCATTCATTCATCTTGCGTGAATCACGTGGTAATAACACAGAATCTACTACCTATTTCCGCTGGTGTCCCGACGTAAAGCAAGCAAGAATCCGACAATGATATTTGCTTCATATTTGCATGTAGTTTATCTCAGCTACTCCTGCTACATGGTACACGATGTGAGTATGTGAGAGATAAACCACTCTGCGAGCAAGAAAGGAAAGCACCATTAAATAAAGCGAATAATTGCAAAAAAGAAAAGCCCGATACACTCACTCAGGAAACCCATGGAGCAAAAAAACGTGTATGAAAAGGTAGAAAGCAATGTAGGCATCATGTGTCACCAATATAAGGGCCGTGATTCACACATACATGCACATAAACTAGCTATTGTATAATCAATGGATTAAAGTTTTCATGAATTCAAATTTTATATCTCAAATTAACATGTCAACACATTCCCAATCAATAAATATCAGGATTATCAACAAAATTCTCTACCAGTTTTAGGAGTGAAATAAACAACATAGAGCAATTCGAAGACCTCCCAGAAGTGCTTCAGGATGCTGAAATGAGTGCCATACCCAAATCCACCCAACAACAAACTAAAAGTCATACCAATAAAATTAAAAAGGGCTTTGGTAGGAAAGAAAATGTCACCTAAAATTGAAAAAGCCCCAACTGAAATTCTGTCTAATTATTGAAAACGAAGGACGATCAACCGTACAGGCCTGCGTCTGTCATAACCATTCGTGCAGCTACCCACAGATACTTTCATGGCCCTGAAGTTAATCGAAAAACTCAACCCTTTTCGCCGAGAAAAAATACACAAGCAGCAACGGTGTTTTGAAAATGATGATGAAGCAATGGATGGAGAACGTGGTACGCTCTAGTCTAGTACTTGGCGTCGCGGGGAAGTGAAATACTACACAATATGCCAAGGAACTGTACATTTAACATCTACAGGTGAACAAACATTTGCGAGCGTGGTTCATTGTCACCCAGAATAGTTTTCTACGAGTTTAACTGTTTAATTATTTTCCTAATTGTTCAAATGAAATGCATAATATTACTTTCCGAAATCTCAGGTTAACACTATTATTGCTGACCGGAGATTTAAATTTTGCTATTTAAAATAAAACCGTTAAACACTAGTATTTCTAATTGCTTATAAATTAATTAGTATTACCTGGGGCAATTAAAAGATTATCCAATATGAAGTCTATATTTTTAGACAAAAGCGACTAGAGAAGAACCGCAGTCCAGAAATGCCCAGCCATTGCAAGAAAACTATGTTGGCTGGAGAGAAGCCATGCACTGACAATATGTTTCTAACAAGACATTTATAAAATCCGACAAATCTCCCCAACTGGCAAGTATCACTTACTATAATTATATCTATATAAATAAGCGACATGTAAATGTGTGTATGTATCTGTGACAACGCTTTCACGCAAAGACCGCTTGACAAAATTGCTTGAAACTTCGTGTGTAGCTGCGCATTTACAGTGCCGAGGACATAGGCCAGGTTTTGTTTTGATTGCTGGCCTTTCAAGGCCGTAAAGCATGATTGCACCATAATGTTATCTTACATAAACCATTCTTCGCTTTTCGGTAGAATAACATCGATCGACACACCCACTCAACCCTGATTGGCCAGCGCCTTAGCTACACGCATCTACAGCTATATTGCTGCTAAATATGCTACAGATAAACGGAAAGTCCGGACAATTCATTTATGCACGTCTTTCTCTGTTAATTTTGGGGTCAGGCTTTCTTATCGATTTGTCAGTTCCCTTAACAAACCGCGCTCGTTTATAGCCTCACACGAGTTTGCCGCTTTATTCACCGAAGCGAAGCGCGGGTATGCCGCTAGTTGTTCAATATATTCACACAATTTTATATTCACTGAAAGAGGAAGACATTATCTAAAAGTTAGCAGTTACGGAGTTTTTCGGTTTTCAAATAGGAGGCTTCTCGAGTTTATTGATTTTCCCATTACTGAACATTACGCGGATAGTTAATCCTAAATAAATGCTGAAATACGTCTGATTATGGAATTAAACTAGCCATTTTTCTAGTCGTCGGTGTCTGCAGTAGTTTCAAATATGTCTCCACTTTACCCCAACTACTCGGCGTCCACATCCTCTGGAACCGGCGAAGCTAATCCTGTGGGACTCCGTCCCATCTCTTCTTGACCAAAGTGGCTGCTGTCGCCTCTTTCCTTCATCTCCCCTTTTCAAATTAACTAGCAATTGGGGCAGTTTGGTCTGCAGCGTTGTCTGCACCTTATGTTGAGGTCCGCTTCAGTGGAGCAGTTTGTCGTAACAATTGCTAGGCGTCTTCTCATCCGAAAAGGCAGATGGCACAATACACCCAGCAGGTCTGCGATTGTTGTTCTAATCCTCCCCGTCCCACACACATCGTCTGGTGCAGTAGTAAAGGAAAAAACACCGCCAGATCTGGAGCAGACGGTTGCAGGGGCCGGTTTCATAAAATTTAGCAGTTAGGAGGTCCTAAAGTTATCGACAAAAATTAAGTCAACTACTAAAACTCTTATCTTATATTGGTTCTCTTTTGGGAATTTCGAGTGGGGTTTACTGCTAAATTCAACTTCTCCTAAATTACCTGCTAGTAAATTTAGGAGCTCCTCAAGGTTTTTCAAACAGGCCCCAGGTGTTTGCTGTTTTGGGGACACGATTAATTTAGGTCCACCTATGCTGCTTTTCTTCGCGGTGGAACCATTTCGAGCTTGCTCGCAAAAATAGCAGGATTTTTAACGTACTACTTATGAGTAGCATAAAGTGGTTTTTATAAATTATTTTGCCCAGTTTTATTCCTGCGGTCTCTATTTTACCTAAGCTGAATCGGCGCTCTTCTCGTTGGCTTGCTACTATATATGAGCCAGAAACGTCCGTCGTCAGATCGGCAACTTTCCCCTCTGGGACGCGTACCATACTGACTGGTATGGCTCACCCAGATTAGTCTCGCGGGAAAATGTGCGGGGAGACGTAAAATATGTTGCGCCAGACCCGCCCAAGGGGTACCTGTAACGTCGATGTTGCGACGATGTTTGCATGCCCCCTGTGAGGCTCCCAATCCGTGCAGCCTATATACACATAGGGACAGGAGCCCCCTGCATCCGGGCTGTCTGTAATCTCTTCACGACGTTCCAGCTCAGGGCGGGCAACAACTACTCTCACCGCGTGAAGCCAGGACCAGGTGACATCGGACGACTTGAGAAATGAGCCTGAACAACCTTGACCGGTCCTACGGAAGAAGTGGGTGGATGCAGTTGCCGTTTTACTTCAGTGTTCTTATATTTTCCTTCTAGCAATTGTAGCCACAGGTACATTATTTTCCCCCCTGTGCAATCGTTTATTTGCCTGGTCTCGTCTATAAAGATGGTCACACGTGTTTATCGATTAATTTGCTGCCTACTCCTCCACGAGAAAGCGTTGTAAACTGCCTCGTAGCAAAAATACAATAAAAGTGTCTTTGTGACAGTCGTGGTATATGTATATCCCAGGAATTCTCTTTGCACCGCAACGAACACATTATTATTTAAATGACTAAAACGGAAATTTGATGAGTTTCAGCGGTAGGAATAAAATCGATTTCCTGATGGGATATTTAGTAGTGCAGATCTCCGATGTTTGCTCTCTCAGTTTCTTCTCTCCTCTTCGTCTAGTTGTCTCCCTACGACCCTGTTCCCCACCCACTCCTTTCCCTCCACGTGCAAGAAGCCGGCTAATCATAGCGTCCTTCTCTCTACACTGTTTTGGGCAATAGGATGAGCGCTTAAGCGCCCCCCAAAATACTTTTTGGCTGTCGGCCTCGCACCCACATTCACTCAATACGATCCCGATTGCTGGTGATGAATTTCTGTATCAGCTGTGTTTTCATTAATTTCCCACGCGTGCCATCACGGCGTAGCACCTGCGTTTTCATCAATTGCCGACGCGTACCATCACGGCGTAGCACCTGCGTTTTCATCAATTGCCGGCGCGTACCAGCACGGCGTAGACTCTCGTTATTGTAATTCCCGGTTGTGTGGACGCGTAGTGCACCGACGCAAAAAGAGGACAAGAGAGAGAAAGCGTATGGGGTCTCCGGGAATGCAGAACACCCCGACACGAGAAGGCGGTTCCATGGGGGCGCTTAGCAGCTCCTTTTTCTGGCAACCTTGTCTACCTATTGGTTCTTCTCTCGAGTAGTTCTACTCAAGGGAATATATGTGTAGCTGTTTGGTGGTGTGCTTATGTCCTGACGTTTGTAGTAACGCCCTTTTCCTTTCTTCCGTTTCCCTCGAGGGGAAGAGAATCGATGCCTCAGTCAGGAGGGAAGGCGAGGAATGTGGAGAAGCACTTCTTATCTCGCCCACTCAATTCACCAATTAACCTCTCTTCTCTTCCAATTGGCTGGCTGTCCGCGGAGAACAAGCATCCTTCCAGAATTTGTCCGGCTGACTCTCCACTCTACGTGTAGCGGTTAGTCAGTGAGACTAGCACAGCTCCAAGCCAGTTGATGTGGCTACGCAGTACTTGCTCCAAATATGGGCAACTGTAGTTGGTTGGCTGTCCGAATATCGACCGCTTTCCCACATGCACAGAGGAGAAAAGTCAGACACGCACCGTGCACACCTCACAAGCACCGCGCAGCAGCACCCTATCTATACATGACACTCCGACACTTTCCCCACTACTGGCACAACCTCTGCCTGATGTGTGCGTGCAAGCACCCGTTCATTCGCCAGATTTGTCATTTCTACACTTGAAGTAGTGCCGGCTGGAGAACCTTGTTTAACCCCTATAGGTGCCTCCGTAGTGATAAATGTCCTCTCTTCCAACTGTCCTATGCTTCTGCCTGTCACTATCCCTCTTCGTATGCACCGGTTGCCAGTGCAATTCTGGTCCGCTCCTCTTTCTCAATCTGATCTTGCATCCCCAGTGATCACTGCTGCAAGATACTTGAACCTTTCAACTTGTGGTTCCAAGGGGGATTTTTGTCCGGTGATGTTTAGCTGTATTAGAACTGTCCTGGACCCACATTTCATAACTTTGCTCTTCACTGTGCTTATCTCCATTGCAAACCTCTTTACTGTCTTTGATGAGCTATTAGCTAAAAGTGCTGCAGCATTCCCTAGGTCCTTCTACGACTTCTCTCCCTCCCTCCCCTCCTGTCCTCTCTCTCAACCCCCTCTCTTCCCCTCCTCTCGACTCTTCTATCTCTCTCTCTCCCCTCCCCTCTTCTCCTCTCTTTCTCTCTCTTATCTCTCTCTCTCTCACTCACTCTCCCACCCTTTCTCTCTCTCTCGCTTACTCACTCTCATCTTTCTACTCTCTTTTATTTCCTCTCCTCTCTTCTCTTCTCTATCCCTCCCTCTCTCTCTTTTCTCATATCGCTCCTCTCATCTTTCTACTCTCCTTTGTCTCCTGTCTCGCTAGCGCGTCTCCCCGATCGGGAATTGCAACAAGAACTGTAAGTTGTTACTCTTCTCTTCTCCACACGTATAGCACCACGCTCAAATTCATTCATAGAGCTGTAGTCGTCATTCTTTCAAGGAACATGTAAAACTGCACCGGTGAGGAGAGTGGGAGAGAGCCCGGTTGATAGTATAAGGTAAAGCGTTGCTTTCATTTCAGGGGTTTCATTGGCCTGGTTATCTACCCAAACCTTTCAGCTCTGTTCGTTAGTCATCCGGAATGAGTGGAGAGGAGTTACACGTCGCTTTACCTAATATACTGTATATAATATTTACACTCGCTTATTCGACATTAAAGTAATGGAAGACACAATAACAATGTGTCGCAATCTTGGTTGAGCTTCGCCGCTACCAGTTTGATAGAGAGCTGTCAGGAAGAAGAAGGCTTCACCGACTGCGGTGCTGGAGTGTAGCAAGCAGCACAGTCTGCTACTGGAGAGCACCTCTTCAATGGGTAGATGTGATCTCTTCTACTTGCGTGTGTTCTCTCTCGCGAAGCTAGACTTTGGCCAGCTAACAGAGATATTAGGATTAATTGAATTGGACTCTAGCTAGACGGATCATCTCATTACAGACAAACGAGTTGTGGTGTGTGTGTGTGCAGAGTAGAATTAATTAGCCTGGCTGGATGCCGGCCAGTTTTGTTAGCTCGAAAGCTTCACCTGTCGGAATGCTGTGTTGCAGCATCCTCAAACCCGGGGAAATCACTGTCTTCCACGAGTTCCGGTTACTGTTAGTCCAATGATGCGTCCTCCTCACCTCTTTGTCTTCCTCCCGACAAAAAATCGAAAGATCTAATACAAATACTTGAGCCAATCCGTGCTATTCCATGACTCTTTTGTCCAGACACACAGACCAGCAGAAACATCCACTCAGTCATATAGATCAACACAATCTAGTAGCAAATCAAAGTCTGGAAATGCCAAAAAGAAATATATGTCTCATAAATTCTGCATTTAATTGCGGCATTTCTTCCTAAATTTAAATATATGTGGGCTTACGCGTCGTATATAGGGCACCATTTGGTAGGTATTATACGACAGCTAGTATCATGGTAATATTCGACGAAAACTCAAGACACGACTTTACATGTAATTAAATGGATAAAAATATACTTTATAGAGAGTGTGAAAAGCAGCGGCATAGGCCCAGCAGAGAAACGATTCAGTTTCATTATCTTAACTTGCGCTTGTTCAATATATTCCTCAATTTTATTGATTTTCCCTTTACTTTACATACGCGCAGAAATCATCGTGAATATCTGCAAAATGCGTCAGATTTTGGAATCAAAAGTAGTCTTTACATCCCTCATAGGTGTGTGTGTGTGTGTGTGTGCAAATTCTCAGACAATTCGGACCAGTAGTTTAGGAGGAGTATCGAAATGAACATCTATCAATCCATCCATTAGAAGGTTTAAATAACTTGATGAAATATCTAACGCTAAAGAGTTACATGCTTGAACATATATTTTTTAATGTTCGCCTATAGCGAATTGTTTAAAACAATTTATAATTTGGATGACTCTAAGTTCATTTGAGGTTAGTGAAATAAACCTATAAACAAAACACGAACCATCCCAAAGCTTCTTAAAACAGATTTTAGATCCTCAGATTCCCAGATAGTGCTCCAATTTCCGTAAATTTATTTCATCCTTGTTAGCATGCCTGCTCCAAACACAGGATGTTGCTCAAGCCTTGAAGAGAGAAGGACGCTATGACTACCCTCCCCCATGCCGTGTGTGCAGCACCTCGTCTATCTCCTTGGAGAGCGAACCCAACTCTCCCTTCATCAGCCGGATCCTGCCCCAGCAGCGGAGTTGGAGCGAATCTGTGGACTTGACGCCCAGCCTCCCGGCAGCCTATCTGGAGGCCCAGTCCACCGCCTCCCCGCCTCCTCCTGTCCTTCGCCAGCAGTCGGCTGGGGTCTTCTCCGTGGTGCAGCACAACGGGGGCACCGCCTATCACCTGCCGGCCCAGCAGACTTCCGCCTGGGTGAGCAACCAGGACGATGGCCTCCTGTGTCTCATCGATCAGATCATTGAGGATGACAATGCGGGCAAAGGTGAGTTGTTTCTGTCGATCTCGGTCAACCTTCCGGAGGAAAGAGAAAGAAGGGGGGAGAGAGAAAAGAGGACAGATGAGAAAGAAAGGAGTTGAGGTGAGAGAAAAGAGAGGGCAGGTGAGAGAGAAATGAGGGGAAGAGAGAGGAGAGAAAAGAGAGGGCAGAGAATGGAGGGGAGAGAGAATGGAGGGGGAAGAGGAGACAGAAAAAATAGAGGGACGATAGGAGAATAGAGACAGAGATAAAGCAATTGATACAAGAGATAGATAAATGAAGTGGAGAGAGAGAAATAGAAAAAAGAGAGGAGAGAGGGGGGAAGGTTGACATAAAAGCGAAATAAAGAGGGGAGATAGGAGAATAGAGAGAGATAAAGCAATTGATACAGAGGAATAGAAAAGAAGAGAGGGAGGGAGAAAGAGAGGAGAGAGACGGGGGAAGTTGAGATAAAAGCGAATTAAAGAGGGGAAATAGGAGAAATAGAGGAGAGAGACTGGGGGAAGTTGAGATAAAAGCGAATTAAAGAGGGGAAATAGGAGAATAGTGAGAGATAAAGCAATTGATACAAGAGATAGATAAATGAAATGAAGAGAGAGAAATAGAAGAGAAGAGAGGGGGGAAAGTTGAGATAAAAGCGAAATAAAGAGAGGAAAGAGGGGAGATAGGAGAATAAAGAGAGAGAGAGATGAAGCAATTAATATTAGAGATAGATAAATGAAGTGGATTGAGAGAAATAGAAAAGAAGAGAGGGAGGGGGAAGTTGAGATAAAAGCGAAATAAAGAGGGGAGATAGGAGAATAGAGAGAGAGAGAGATAAAGCAATTGATACAAGAGATAGATAAATGAAGTGGAGAGAGAGGAATAGAAAAGAAGAGAGGAGAGAGAGAGGGGGAAAGTTGAGAGGAAAGAGGGGGAGAGAGAGAAACGAAGATAGGAGAGTATAGAGAGGAAAGGGATAAAGGAGATTAAAAAGAAAAAAACGTAAGTGGTCCCGGGAAACGTTTGTTTGATATCTGATTTTTTATTTTTACGAATTGTTTAGAACATTTTCTAATTTGAATGACTAGTTCATTTCAGTTAGTTGAATAAAGCTAAACAAACCACGGAGCATCCCTCAGCTTCTTAAAACAGATTTTACATCCTCAGGTCCCTAGATGGTATATTTGTCCGATTTCCGTAAATTATATAGTTTTCGCTAGAAATTGTTACCGTCTGTGAGATACTCTGGTGAAACTGCGAGAAGCACCCTGGCTGCTCTAGACAGAATTGAAGAAGTTGGTTCCTCCAGACAGAATTGAAGAAGTTGGTTCCTCCAGACAGTTTGTTGATGAGCAGGCAGAAGACGTCAGCTCTCGCTTTCTTTCCGTCTCCTCTAATCTCAATAGCAGCTAATCTGCGCTTCTGATAAGTTGGTAGGTTAATTATGCCAGCTCTCGATTCGACTGTGTCTCCTCTTCGTATTCAGTTGTGATCGTATTCTACGTCACCTAACGTGCAGTGCGCAGTAGCTACAGTATATTATTTAGATATAGAATGGCGAGATAGGCGGTAAGTAAGTAAAGTTTGCTGGTGGTGGTTGCAGTGATCCGTACTGAACTGCAGGATGTATGATTTCATTGTACTAACTGGTTGTATGTATGGATTGTTTCTATCAGAGTAATTACTGGATGAGAAGACAACTGGTAAAAGCGTTACTGTTGCACTGCCCTCGGTGAGCTAGTGTACGCTTTAGCAAATTATTGAAAACTAGAGGGCTACGATACTTGAGCAATAGCATCCAGGTAGAGAGAAAAGGGGTGAAAGAAAGAGTGTGCGAGAGAGGGAAAGCGAGAGAAAGAAGAGGGGGGGAAGAAGAAATAGGGAAAGCGAGAGAGTTAGAGGGATGAGAGGGAAAGCAAAAGAGAGGGAAAGCGAGAGTGTGTGAGAGAGGGAAGAGGAAGAAAGAGGGAAAGCCAGAGAGCGAGAGAGGGAAAGCGAGAGTGTGTGAGAGGGGAAAGAAATGAAGAGAGAGGGAAAGCGAGAGAGTGGGTGAGAGAGAGATAGAGTGTGGAGGGAAAGAGAGAGAGAGTGGAGAGGAAGAGAGTTAGGAGAGTGACAGGGGAATGAGAGAAAGAGGGATTGCGAGAGAGTGAGTGTTAGAAGGTAATGAAAGAAAGAGTTAAAGCGAGAGAGTGAGGAAGGGAGAAAAAGAAAAGGGGGAGTGGTAGAGGCCAAAGTGAAAGAGTGAGAGGGAGTGGAGAAGAAATATATGGTAAGATAAAGCTAGGGAATGAGTGGAATAAACAGTGACATAGAAACGTAGATAAAAGGGAGCGGGAGAGAAACAGCCAGAGTTCGAAAGTAGAAACATGTAAACAAAGTGCAGTGTGAGTGGTTGAAAATAATATTTTTTGGCTCAGATGAAGAATAAATAAAACTACAGCAGACAATTGAAAGCAAATCATCACCAAAACACGATTTCGCAAATGTAAGAATGCAATGGGGTATGTGAAAACTGGTGGGCAGATGAAGAGACAAGAGTGAGGGGGAGGTACTTGCAGAGAAGAGAGTCCATTGTACTGCAGAGACTTCTGTTTCGAATTGCAATAAATGCAGCGTGAAACGGTAAAGAATAAAGGAGTGAGTCTGAACACTTGGACCTGCAACGCTTGTGTATTGCTGAGCGAGTCTCTGATAGAGCTACTGCTGGTATTCAAGCGATCTGCTCGTCTATTTTTCCGCAAGGCATTGTGTCAGGAAACGTTCTGTCAGAGAAGTCAGGTGTGGAACGACTTTGAAGTCCTTCTTTCATGGCACAGAGAAACTGCGTCTTGTCCAAGATCCAGTTCAATGCGTGATTAAGTCACTGGTTAGAGAATACGGAGACAAGCTCTTCTGTATAACCACTCAGAAACGATCTCCATGACGGACAGTGCATGGAAAATGTAGGGAAATTGAAGTTTCTATAAACATATACAATAACATCTGAGGGAGACACCATGACATATTAGATGAAGATTAGAAATCAAAGAACCTGTCTTGAATTTGAAAGTAAAGCTTGCGAAAGCTCTAGCGTGAAGCATTGCTTTGTATGGATGTATAATTTGGACCTTAAAGAAGAAAGAGGAAAAGATGGAGATATATGAACTGTGGCTGTGGAGAAGAGTGCTGAGAGTGAGCTGGCAGGAGAAATGAATGAACCAGTAAGGCTTGTTGGCGATGACAGCTTGGTCTTGGCTACAGTGGAATGAGAGGACGGAGGAAATTGTGAATGGATGGATATCATAAGAAATTGAAGAGAAGGAATGAACAATGCGAAGAAGTGGGCCAACACGAGAAATGCCAGCGTGCTTGGGCAAACCGGCTTATGTGAGATCCCAAAGAAAGCCTCGTGCAGCCGCCTTCTCATGGTGGGGCTATCCTGCTACGGCAAGCAAAAGCAGCGTTACCTGAGGCCTCCTACGGTTTCGCTATTTTCTCGTTCTCTTTTCTCCTTCATTTCCCAACAAGTTATTGATGGGGCTCGTCAACGCCCCGATCTCTCTCAGGAAATGCAAAGCGCTGCCACAGTCTGCCAAGAGGTCGAGTCTTGGAGTGGGCCCGAGGTGGCGAAGATGGACAACAGTATGAGCTAGGCATGTAAGGACGAGGTTTTCGACGACCTCAGGAGGCCCATGACAGTGGGTGGACGTCTGGACATCCCTTTTCCGATGCGCTGGAGATGGCGGCGAGGAGGGACGAGTGACCCGTGTGGAGCTGGGCTAGTGAGATCTCGGCGAATCTGGAGAGAGGGAGATTGCAGGGCTTGTGGGGGCCGTTGGAAGTGCAGGCTCAGTGGGTGACACAGTAAGGGTCCGCTAGGTAGGTGTGGGAGTTGTTGTTGTTGTTGTTGTACAGCAGGTCTCGTCATTGGAGCCGGGACTCCCTCAGATATGAGTCCACCGACACGGATTCCTCTGAGAGGCCGTGCCAGTAGATACATCTAACTTGGGCATACAAAGTGTCTCAGAAGGGATGCTAAACCGTTTAATATCACCCAGATGAGGCTG
>JAUYWV010138813.1:0-10698 GCA_032274565.1 Nematoplana nigrocapitula
TAAGATTAGGTACTTGCCATATTTAACTTTTGATAATTACTTTGAACAACATATATATGTTTTATATATACTGCGTCACTCTGCCAGTTCATATGACCCTGAAAGTCAACATTCGTTGCGTCACCGTTCGCCAAAAGTATACATATAGCAACAGATATCCCGGCCGTATATGGTATTTAGGATTAAAACATTGTAAAAAATTTGTGGTAATGTCGAATGTTTTTTTGCACGAATTATTTTACCCATTCTTTGATTTTTATATTTATTATACGTATTGTCTTCTTTATGGCTCGAATAAATCCACAGAAATATTTGACAATCTTTCATTGATTATTAATGAGCTATTTTTTTATTTAATTCTATTATTCCCTATATATGACTTAATTGTGAGATGGTAGAACATTACTCATAGAAAAAAAATAGTTCAAGAGTAAGAGTGTTGATGATATAAATACAGTATAACCGTTACGATGCAGCCATAGTAAGGGTATTGCGAAAGATTAACGAATGTATAAATTTGTTTTTGAGTGTTTCATTTTTTTCGCAACTGAAAACTCAGTTGAGAAGGAGGCACACAGTGTCCATTATGCATGTCAACCTTCTACTTGAAATAAATTCATTCTACGCCTTTTTGTCTGCATCCCAAATAGTCTGGAAATTATCTACAATAATGGAAATTATTAAATAATACAGCGTTAATATTGTCGACGTGTGTCAGCTATAAAATATTATATGCGATATAAAAACTGTGATGCTTTTGAATATAACAAACACCCTACAACTATAGTACTCAATATAGATTGATGTCAGTAAGATATATTGCAAAGTAGTTCTATCAGAAAACATCCATTATTCAGCGATATTTTGACTGTGGGGGGCAACGATTTTCAATTGAACTTTTGCCCGGCAAGTTTGCAGATTTAGTTTTGCCTCTGCCAGTAACATAACGGATTTTTCTTTTGAGAAATCATACAATTTTCCAACATTTTAATTACTGTAAACCATATATGTGTAGAAGATAATCTATTATTATCTATGTTTTGATTTAATATCTATAGTTAAGGTAAGAATTTATGGTCGATATTGCTATGCGTGTAATAAATTCATAATTTTTCAACAATTACTATACTATAATGGCATATGTATATACCCTAATAAATACTTTAATTTTTTCTGTCACAAATTGGGCATATCTTCTACAATGAACTATCAGTAGCGTATGGTGGTGAAGCTCCTAGTCGTCTAACAGTTTTCGCAAGGTGATGCACGGTGATGCTATTGGTAGCCTTCAATGCAAATAAACTATATTCTGTCACAGTGCTTCCTGCTGGTACTATAGTCGATGGACAATACACTGATCATCAACTTTATTCGTATAGCACTGCACAACTATGCCAACGTCTCAGATCACGCCCAACGAATTTTTCAGAACTGCTTTGGCAATGGAACAATGCACGCCGTCATACCCCAGTCTCCTGCGGTAAGAGACTATTGTACACGGAAAAGAAAGACATGCAAATGGTGTTTCAAAGTCCCTACAACCCTTATTTTAATCTTTATGATAGGCTTCTCTTCAATTGTTTGAAATCAGACTTTGAAAAGCGTCATTTTGAAGACGATGATGATCATGTGCAAGAAGCTGTGTCACAGTGGACAAATGGATTGAAAAAAGAATCACTGCGCGAATGGAAGTACAAAAACGGATTGATCACTACCATAGGGTTATTGACTTGGGGGGATCATATGTTATAGAAGGATATAAACTACATTTGCCTACAGTAAATATAAACTCCTTTTCTAAAATCAGTCAGTCTCATTAGTTTTGGAACAGCCAAAGTAGCTAACAAACCACACTATGGAATCGAACAAACATTAATATTTACATATTTACATTGATATTAAATTTATATAATTGTGCAATTGTACAAATGTGTGCAAAAAAACTATCAAACATTACAGAGTTTGTAGATATAGTCTATATTATTTTATAAAATGCTATCCAATTCTGTTTTAGACTAATTTTTTTCTAATAGTAATTTTATATTCATCCTTATTTTATTCATTGTTTTATCTTTATTCTTATTAAATTTTATTTCAATCTTCATTTTATTGTAATCCTAATTTTATTTTTATCTTATTTTTTCTAATTTAATCTAATCTTAAATTTATTCTAATCTACAATTTAGCCAAACATTAATTTATTGTAATCTCATTTTTTCTATAATTTTAATTTAATCCAATTCTAATTTTAATTTCATCTAATTTTTTCAAATTCTAATTCATGCAAACCTTAAATTTATTCTAATCCTTGATTTATACAAATATTAATTTTTATTATAATCTCAAATTTATTCTAATCTTCACTTTGGTGAATTCTAATTTTTATTCTATAATTAATCTTAATTTTATTCTAATTAAAATGATTATAACTTCCGTTCTCTATGAATCTTTCGTAATTCCATGAATTAGGTTATAAATTCATAGTAGAAGCAAAAAATTAGTTGACCTAAAATTACAATAGCAAAAGCTATTTTTTACTCGTATGAATTTAAACTATTGTAATATAATTAACTCAATGACGAAGCAAAAGATTACAAAAGTTTTTGAAACAGCATTTACTTTTACGGCAGCTTTTGCTACAATTTGCTTCAATTTTCATTCATCTAAACTTAAGCTTATGATATAGTGAATGAGTTTGCTACACTTCATATTTCGTGAAACTTATTTTACGAAACGCTGCTCGCATTATGATGTCGATCATGTTGTACAGCTAATAAATAACTTTAAACTTCACCCTTTTTGTCAGCCGTCAAATGACTCTCAATTGTTTGAGACATTTAGAAGTATATTTGTATGTCAATAAGTTAGCTTTTCGTATGAAAAAAAGATTTTTCAGAACCAGGTATAGTATAAAGTAAAACAAGCAAATAAATGTAACGACCTTTAAAACGCGGAAACTTTAAGATGAGCATTAAGTTGTTATTTTTTTACAAAACTAATATTACTCTACGAAATACAAGATCTTTTTATCAAAAATTAGTCTGTCGAAGTATGGCTTCTTCAGTTTATATTTCTCGAAAACTTCCAGATGACATTTTTAGTAATTTAAAGCAGCCTGAAATAGCAGTGTCTGGTTGGAATAGCGATGATCCTGTACCTCGACAAACACTCTTAGAAAATATTAAAGGCAAGCATGGATTGATGTGCCTTTTAACTGAGAAAATTGATGAAGTACTTTTAGATGAAGCAGGTAATTATTAGATATTTGATTATATTGAAAGGTAATGAAAAATATTAATATTTATTAATAGTATTAGTAATACTAAAAGTAAATTATGATAATTTATATCAATTGACATTTATCAGCACTTTTTCGGTAGTTCCCAAACATTACAAACTTTATAAACAACCATATAAGAATGACCTTGAAGGGTTATCATTAGAGTTCCATGGAAAGAAATGTTAGTGTATTTAAACCATATGAATGACCATGTCCATATAACTATGATTATGAATGAAGTCCATCCATCCCGCTATGTGCGACCCACCCCTGACGAGTGCAGCTCTAGTTCTCCAAGGGAAATAATTAAACAAATGAATATAGTCAGATACAGCTTCAATCAGGCAATAATATAAATATAGTAATTTAAATACATTAACATTTCTTTCAACGTAACTAATAATATCCCTTCAAGGTTATTTTTATATGGTTATTCATATAGATTATAGTTGTTATAAATATGGAAGAACTACCAAAAAATGCAAATTATCATACATCTAATATTATTAATGACGTGTACTTTAGTTTATAAGTTATAACTAAGTCTAAGGTAAGTTTTAAATAGTATTTATAAGAAATAAAAATTTTATAAGATATCATTATCATCATTGTTTGTCACAGTAAAAATATATATCAAATAATTATATTAAATTATTAAAATTAATATATTTTAATTTAATATAAATAATTAAAATAAATAATCCAACTGACTCCTATTTTACCGTTATAAAATCAAACATGAAATAAAACTAAAATAAAATATTTATTAACATATTACATTAATTAGAAAATATATTATTTACAAATCATTAGTATAACTTTAAATGCTTTGATGATTGTCACCAATAGACACCAATTTTGCCATACTAATTTGGAAAAATATGAATAAACAAAGTGATCTTGCAAAGTATTACCTTTATAACGGCACTCTACAAGATAAAGAAATAACCATAGTGAAGAGGCAACAAAAATAAACAAGCAAGCACATAGAACAAACAACTGACAAAGGAACATAGCCATACCATATAGGCATAGGGTCAAACAAAAAGCAATACAAACAAAACAATATATAAACCCCAAGAAAGGGAATAAGCAGAACTAGACAAAAAAATAAAGAAATCAAGGTGGTTAAGACATATCTGTGCAATAAGCAGCTATAGATATCTGAAAGATAGTCATTGCCATTGAATTATCTATTTGTATTATCTAGAAAAATGATTCTGATTCTGAAATAAAATAAATTTAAACAAAATTTATTTTATGATGGTAAAAGAGGAATCCACCAAATAATCCTACTTTTTAAATTTATTGTATATCACAATTTTCCTTATAACAATAATTATTTTCCCCAAAACATTTTAAAATATTTATATTTAATATATTTTATCAATACCATGTTCATAATATTAGTTTATAAAATTAATAACAATTAATATATATTTATATATTAAATTTAACTGAAGAATCTTTTCAAAGATAATTTTATTTTTTTATAACAATAATTCATAATACAATAATAATATATTTTCATTTGTGATACTTGAATGTTAGACTATTAATACCAAAATAGACTACAAATATTTTCCAATATTATTAATATATAATAACAATTTACTATCATTATTTCATGTCTTCCTAATTCAAATATTATTGTCTGTCATAATCTCATCAAGGCTTCTGTTTTAACCTCTTATTTACTTTATACAATTAAATATATATTTTTTTATTAATAAAAGAAATAATCTTCTCCTATCACATTGAGAGTTTGAACAATTAGCATCATTAAGTCTTTAAGCAATGATTAAATAGAAATCTTTAAAAAATGGTAGATAATTTAGACTTGAAATAAACTAATATACATTAACCATAGATTGTGCTATGTTCAAAGGGTACGGTTTTTTAGAAAACATATTTAAGCCTTTATATAGCTTTTAAGTTTTCACAAATTTTCTTAAGATTTCATGGAATTGAAAGAATAAGTACTTAGGCGAATAGCTAAAACAAATCATTTAAAAATATAACACTGACTATTCTTTAATATAAACTATTTGAATATCCGAAATAAAGGTAAGAAAATTTGAATAACATTTAATAATACATATGATTATCTAATTAAAATGATCAGATAACTATAATCTAAATATTTTGAAAAAATAAGCATTCCCATTAACACTAATAGTTCAATTGAAACTTCAGTTATTTTTTATTATTTTGAGGGTTTTCCATACATTTATTCTAAAACTGGCTCTACTTTATATATACTGTATATAAGACAATATCAATCATTAAACCTATTTAAATAATGATTAAAATGTGCAGATATAGCAATATTATATTTTTTTATTTTTCTCTTCCTAATATTAAAATCCTCTTTTAGTCTTGGCATATATATTAGCAACTATCATTATCCCAGCACTGAAACCTATATGATGAATATACTATAAATTATATTATATACAAAAGTTAAACCAAATTCAAAATAAATGATTTAGAAGCCTTAAAAATAATGGAAAACTACCCAAGTCATAATGCAATTTCTATGAATAGTAATAGGAATGCTTTTTAAAAAAATGTTTAATTGAATATACCCAGCCTATAGTCTAGTCACAATCTAGTGTAACAGATGGTATCACCTGGGATATGCAGGATTGATAATTCTAAATGTTGATACATAATCTTCAATGTCCAGCTTGCAGAAGTGAAGGAAATAGAGAGAGGGGGGCTGGCGACAGCAGGAGGGAAAAGTACATGAGTTTTGTTATGTGTGAGATGTGATTGATTGTAAGGCTAGAATGGAGAGAGTAGTGAGAGCAAGAGCAGCAATGGCATAGATAAATAAGACAGATGGCAAGCCTATTAATGAATAGAAGTATCCCACTGAGACAGTATATTTATGAAACATGTATCAGATCAGTTCTGTTGTATGGTGCCAAGACATGGACAATGGCAAGAAGAATGGAGGACATAATGAGAACATTTTAAGAACAGATGCTTGGATAAAGTGACAGGACAATGGCATCCAGTGAGGATGTGGCATGGAGATGTGGTTTAAAGTAGATACAGGGAAGGAGGTTATAGTTGTTTGGACATGCGAGAAGGGAGACAGAGGAAGGAGTTTTGAGAATAGTGGAGGAAATGGAGACCCCAGGAAGGAGACCAGTTGGAAGACAAAGGCAAACATGAAGAGTAACAGTGCAGCGGGATATGTAAATATTAACATCAGAGAAGGACTAGTTCTAGACTGATCAAAGTGTAGGAGGATCATTGCAAGTCCAAATCCAAACATGGGAAAAGATTAACTTTAAACGAATTGTAAGTTGGTGTTTTTTTATACAATCTACATAGATTACTACTTCATTTGTTATATATATATAGCTTTTTTTAGAAATATTTTCATATTGTTTTGCAATAATTTTGATATCAATTACAAAGCTTTTCCTTTCCATTTTTAATAGTTTCAAATTGCCTCTAATAGGTTAAGTTTGAAGTGGAAAAGGTGTACTGAATATTTTAATATTTATCTATATATATCACCTTCATCATTGTAATATTTGTTTAGGTCCTCAGTTGAAAGTTGTCAGTACGATGTCAGTTGGATATGATCACATAGATCTCAAAGCTTTAAAATGCCGCGGTATACGACTGGGTTACACGCCAGATGTTCTCACTGATGCTACAGCAGAACTGACAGTTGCTCTACTTTTAGCCACTACTCGGCGCTTCCCAGAAGGTGAATAACTTGTTTTTAGTGTATTTTGTAACTTTTAGTAGTAGAGAATATAGACATCTGAATCCCCTCTCCCTTCCCTTCCCCTCGAGCCATCTCACCTATTGCAAAATTCTTCAAATACGTTCACCAACTGATTAACACTAGTAGGATTACCCGTATAGCGTCAGTATATATAATAATGTCGTCAAGCATGCAAATCGGTCAAAAGAGTTAATACCGGTCAGACATACATACAAACATTTCTCTAATTTTCACCAACTGATTAACATCCATATTAAGACATGGACGAATATAGTCCTCAAACGTCTTGCAATTTATTTTTAATAAACTGTCAGTGCACGCTTGTAGTCCTCTGTCAAATCTTAAAAAATCATCGCAACTCTGTAGGCTGGTCTCCTTCAGACGCTCCAGCGAGTAGAAGTAGGGGAATATGCTCTTCATGTGGTTGAGAGTTTTTGTCAACAGATTATTATACTCAAGGGTGGCCAGAAAAAAGATGTGAGGTACTGGTAGGAGTCTCGAAATACAAGCTTTTCCTTAGTTTTCGTGGACTCACCTTGAATAAAGCATCCATGTTCATAAAGCTCTCCTTGGTTTGTGCTATCACGGACAATTTCCACTTGTCATCAGTCCCAAAGTCTCCGTGCATAAAACATTCGAACCGCACATATACTGGTCCGCGTATGCTCGCGTTTCTGGTGGAGGCCTGTATGGGTGCTGACTGGGTGCCAACTAAAAACGAAACCGAAATCCCTGCGGCTGCATCCAGAGCAAAATGCAGAATTTATTGAGAGTTTAATTAAAGACTCTGTCGTCCCTCTTTTAATTGATTCCAGCGATGCGGAGTGTGCGGGATGGAAGTTGGAGCAAATGGAAGCCCTATTGGATGTGTGGCCAAGGTCTATCCGGCTCCACGGTTGGCATTGTTGGCCTGGGACGAATAGGGCAAGCGGTAGCCAAACGCCTCGCCCCCTTCGGCGTTGCCCGAATCCTCTCCTCGGGCAGTGGTCGAAGTGACTCACCAGCGGGAAATCCAGTCGATGTTGGCGGTGTTTGTGGTCGTACGCAGCCGATCAAGTTTGATCAGTTGCTCAGCGAATCCGATTTTGTAGTCGTTTGCTGTGCTTTCAATCAGCAAACGAAAAACCTGTTCGACGACAAGGTAATTGCGCGTGTAAATATAGAATTTAGTTCCATACATTGAAAGTCTTTTTTAACGCGGCGCTGGAAAGCTCTGTTGCTCGTGAAAATTATTGAAGGAAAAATGGATCTTTTACTTACTACATTTATTTATCTCAATTATCCAAAGTACATTCTGCAAGGGAATGTAAAAAGAATTGTTGTAAGAATTAAAAAACAAAATAAATAAAGTGATATCTAATGCAAAGATTCCGCAGAAAGCGAAAGTACTATTCAACTCACCAACCGTGGGCGATTTAGTGAGTTCTACCGAAAAGAAACCAAAAGTACTTCCCTCTTTGAAAGTAGTTTAACAAATGCATTTGTCCACACTGCAGAGTTGTTACGCAAATCAGTATCTACATCCACGAGTACAGTACAGGAGCACTCATTTGACAGTAAACCGCACACGGAAAGGACGAGACTATTGATATTTATCACTTCACCGATTTCTTCAGTATGCCAGATATGACCGACTGATAAAAGAAGCAATTTTAGTTGGATTCAGGTAGCCAGAACTGAACTTGCAAATCGATTCTATCAGACTATAGTGCTATTGTGAGTCACAATAACGGATTTACTCATTGCGTTCTCTCGTTAAATATATTTGATTCATCTCGACTCTATTTGCAGGCGTTCAGTCAAATGAAGCGCAGTGCCGTGTTCGTCAACTCATCCCGGGGCGGAGTCGTTGACCAGCCGGCGCTCTGTCGTGCTCTGGAATCAGGGCAGATTTGGGCGGCCGGTCTGGACGTGACCACTCCCGAACCCCTGCCCACTGATGATCCGCTCCTCCGCCTGTCCAACTGCCTCGTTCTGCCTCACATCGGCAGCGCCACCACAGATACACGAAGGTGTGGCTTTCGGTAGAGGTAGTGGCAGGATTAATTGACTAACAAGGTTGTTATTGTAATTCCCGTTCGACGGAAGGCGTCTGACCACCGACTTCCTGGAGGATAGAGAAGACGAAGAGAGAGAGGAGTGAAGAGAAAAGCGAATGTATGAGAGGGTTGTTGACGGATGCAGTTAACGTCAAGTGCCCAGGACCTGGGAGGGGGTGGAGGGAGAGGGGAGAGGGAAAAATGGACAGATGGGGCAGTAGAGAGAGAGAAAGAGGATGGAGATGATAGACAATTGACCGGCCGGTAAATCCAACCAACCAGAAGACAGACAGAGAGAAGTGAAGAAAAAATAGATAGGGGAGAAGAGAAAGGGACATAGAATAGAGAGTCTGAATATAGATTGAGGGGAGGGGCCAGCGTAGAAAGAGGGCGAGAGTAGAAATAGGGGGAGAGTAGAGAGAGAGGTGGAATAGTAAAAATTGAAGAGTAAGAGAGGGGGGAATTAGAAACAGAGAGAGAGGGTAAAAAAGGATAGGGAAGACAGACAGACAGACAACGTAAGATAGATAGATACATGTAGACCGACAAACAGAGAGATGGGAGAGGGGCACAGGATGGAGAGTGAGAGATAAGAAGGGTTGAATAGAGAGGGGAGGCGGAGAGAGAGAATCCGTAGGAGGCTTCAGGGAATTCCGCACTTTGCCTCACGGAGTAGAATACCTCCGCCACGAGAAGGCGGCTGCATGTGGAAGTGACCATTAGAAACATACGACATACGTAAACCAGCTTTTTAGATCGTAAGCAATTTTTGTGTTTTTTTTGGGTCGGAGGAAGTGATTACATCATCATAATTGATTCCTTAACCTGAGGGTATCCATAGCAGTCTCTTCCTCTTCCAACTGTCCCAGTTATAGAGGTGAACAAATATGTAAGACCAGGGGATGAAATAAAATGAGGTGGGCGGGAGAAAAGAAAGACCCAACCAGATGAAGGATGATTCAGCGAAGTAGATTACAATCGGGGAGTACTATAATATAGTAAATAAGCAAGCGTATAATGGTGAAAAGAACGCGGGAGAGACGATTGTTCCCAGATATGGGTAGCAGGGAAGTATGAACACTGTCTAAAATTACGTGATGAGATTGCCTCCAGGATTTGATTGAATAGTGTCTCTACATCATGACGAAGATCAGGTCTTATCAAGAAGTGTGCTTCTTGAACATTTTATCCTCGGAATGAGATAACATGGAGAGCTTCCCCAAATTAAGTATCTGTCTGTGTGTCAGCGATCTCCTCGTAGACCATCAATCGGAGAGACCTAAAATTTCGTGTACCCATCCTTTGAATGGCGGGTCAGGGCATGTACTGTGTTGTTATTTTATTTTTATGCGTATGAGTGCCAGAGGTTCTCTTTTAAGGATTCCTTATTGGCCCTTTTGAGACTACCAAACTATACCTCACTTGTATATCTGATCTTGATATGTGATCTTAATGAAATTTCGTGGAGATACAGAAACCTTGCGTCGCAATGAAATCACCACTGAACACAGTCAGATTGCATTTCCCATTATTGATTTATTGATCAATTTGTTGTAACACATTATACGCAAAATCTCCAAATTTACATTACTAATTCGAACAAAATTTGTCGCATTTTTGTAAATAAC
>JAUYWV010138824.1:0-10697 GCA_032274565.1 Nematoplana nigrocapitula
AGTCATTTCACGAAATGACTGTGAGGGTCAGTCGTTTCTCGAAATGACTGATTTCACAGTCCGACTGTAACATATATATATATATACGGTTGGTGCTATTAACAGTGTGACCGCACTGTCAAAGTTACTCTGAAATCGATGATTTAATGGCTTGCAAGGCCTCTGATTAACTGGCTTATTGGAGCGCGATATTGGTTTGCGAAAAAGGTAGCTAGCTGGCAAGCTATCTCTTTGGATTATTGATTTTTCTTATAATATGTGCGATCGCACTATCAATAACATAAAATTTTGACAGTGTTATGGCATAATAGTTAGTTATTTGATAAAACTATATTTTAAGTTTATCAAATACACTTATATTACTAAAAATAATATATATTGTATATATATTATATATATTAGTAAACTAAAAAATGAAAACATTTTAATTGTGCATTATTTAAATTTTTAATATTTCAAAATGAATAGTAAGTTGGCCTGAAATATTTATTGTGGTTTTATAGAAATTTGAAATATTATTAATATTTTAATAGTCTTTTAAATAATATTTCAAGAATATATCAAATATAATTGGAAATACTAATAATATTGTATTTACTATTAGACAAGCTATGTACCCCTAATGATATGGATGGTGATTATTTTAAAACCTGCTCAAATGGATATATGCAGGGTGTCCATAAGTAACCGATGAATATTTTATTTTAAGTTGTTGTTGAGTAAATTGATAAACAACAGTGTTCAACCTTGACACATATCATCAAAATTCAAGTCGTTGTTTGTCAGAAGAACTTGATTTTCCCAGGTCAACGCTACAGTGCATTATAATAAAAAAGCTCGTTCTGAAGGTGTGGCCAACGAGATTATTACAGCAGCTCAACGAAGACGATCCTGATCGCTGTTTGCAGTTTTGCAAAGAATTTGAGGTGTTATTTAATGATCATCTAAACATTCTATGGACAGATGAGGTGAACTTCAAACTAAACCGGCAGATAAATCTCAATAATTGTGTTTTCTTTTATGAAGAAAATCCCCATGAGGTGTTTACTAAATCGGTCAATAGCCCTGGTTTCACAGTCTGGGCAGACATAGGCCCTACATCCATATTTGGACCATATTTCTTCCCTGGAAGTTACCTGCACATGCTAGACACTTTCGCCATTCCAGCCCTCAGAATACTCAGTGGTGCAGCTGGAGATAACTACAATATGTGTTGGCAACTAGATGGAGATTCACCACATTTTGCCTGGATTGCCAGAGTGAGACTGGATAAAGAGTTTGCTGGGAAATGAATCGGCAGACAGGGTACTATCGAATTGCCTGCTCGTAGCCCTGATTTTTCGCCCCTAGATTTCTCGGTTTGGGGCATTGTGAAAGAGTTGGTGTTTAAAGAAAGATGTGAAAAAAACAGACCTCTCAAACAACGTATATCTAATGCTTTTACCATGGTTGATGAAGAATTGTGCAATTCGTGGTAGGGTTGAACAGTGTATCAAGGCAAACGGTGGACACTTTGAAAAAACCCAGAGGCAATCATTTATGTAAATATCCATTTATGCTAGTTATGCTATGCTATGTTACACATGCATTTACTTTAATAAATATTCTATTATGATTACATATTTTATGTTCATCAGTTACTTATGGGCCACCCTGTATTTTCTATTCAATACCTATGAAACAAAGACAAGAACTAGGAATATCTGTGTTAAAGACCTATTCTACTCTGATAATTTAGCACTTGTTGCACATTCTACAAGCATAACAAATGGTAGTAAATTTCAACTCAGTTTCAACATTAACACCTGAAAAATCATAATTCTAATTCTTTCTGAAGTCATTATGCTATGTGATGACAGATTACAAGTTGTCGTACACTTACCTTGGCAACATCATCTCGGATTACTATTTTCTGAACAGAGAACTGGACCATCTTATGAAATCTGCCTGTACTGCATTTGGAATATTGCACACCTATGTCTGGAATTGCTGCCTTGTCTACTCAGCCGAAATATATACTCTATATAGGTGCCACATAAAAAAACTATAGTCCACACAGCTGCACCAATTGTGCTCCATTATTGGCATTAAATGGAAGGACTATGTGAACAACTTGGAAGTTATCAGAAGAGATCATTGAACCATCCTTGTAAAGAGACAATTTTTCTGGAGAGGCGATGTTATTAGAATGAAAGGTGGACATCTTCCCAAAGACATCCTATACAGCGAATACACTATACATGTAGACTGTGCCAAGGTTGAGGCTGCCCCAAGCTGCGCTACAATTGTGTCTTGTCATACCACCTCATTGCTGGCCAGATAGATGTAAACCACTGGGAGGCATCTGCGATATACTGTCAACTTGACACAACTCAGCACATCAGGTTTTGCTGTATGTGATGGAACATATGAGCTCCACAGAGCTAGCAGCTCAAGATCGCCATCATCACCTTCCCATAAAGCCAGTGCCATCTGTTGGTGAGAGAGCCTTTACTTGTCAACTGTGTCAAAATCTATGTCATCACAGAATTGGTCTTCTATCACATGAATACTCTTGTGTAAATAGGCTAACACTTTTAAATTATGTCCTTTGTACTTTAATCATGTTCATTTTTTGCCTTCTTTTCTCTGTCATACTCATCTTTCAGTGACTGCCAATATATATATATATTATTCTTTATATATATATTATGTTAATACTCAAACATATTTTATTAAGAAGTTAATTTTACTATAACTTGGAAACAATACTGCTTTCTAATCAGATTTTTACTTTTATGTGAAATAGATGCAATAGCTACAGAAGACTCCCTTCGTGTAACTCCATCTTTAAAAAATAAAAAAGGTTAGTTAATTTTTTTCTATACTTTATATATTATGCTGTAACATATTATTATCTTTTTATCTTTCAAGGAGCTGTTTGGTCAAAACAAAAAGCTAGTTTTGAGGGTTTTGAGATTGATCTAATAATAAGAATATCTGGAAGAGGTAAAGTAGGTGCAGATGGTATGGTAAGTACAGTTGACAATATACACTTTCAATTGTACTTTAAATATACAGTACTGTATTAAATATACTTTAAACTAAATATACATAATTTATATATATTATAGAACAAAAGTATAGTTGAAGCTAAAAATAATAATAGTTGAGGCTAAATATGAAAATTATTTGCCCATCAAGCATCAAAATAAGTCAAACACTGACCATATGCTTCACCATTAATTTAATGTAGTTACAGTGATAGAGAAGTGAATAGCTCAATGGAAAATTAATTCAGTTAAAAAATTAGTGGCATTTAATGCAGATAAACCTATCAAATATTTAGTAGTAAATGAACAGAATAGAAAATTAGTAAAAAATCAGAAACTAGTCACTTAAAGAAACCTTAATCCTAACATAAAGTCTATCATTCTAATTATGAACATCAGGCTTCAGCTTACTAATGAAATTACCATCATAATGATAAAACAGTAAAACAAGTGATTTTGGTAGACTAAATTGGATAGACCTCCAGATACTTTAGACTTGCAGGGTTGAGGGCAGTGTTTCAGCTCTGTGATAGTCATGATAATGTTGGCCCTATTCTTTAAAATTGCATTTAATTGCAAAGGGTTCAAAACATAGCCGCGTCTGGTTAAGCATTGTTAAATTTCTTCTATATAAGTTTATCCAATGATTTTGCTAACTTGGCTTTTGTTAGAATGTTTCCTATAAATATTCACTAATTATATACATTGTGACTTTTGTCCATTTATAATCCACACTAGTTGGCCTGGCATGATTTGAACATCCAGCCTGATTTAAGAAACATTTAAAGGCAACCGGTTTCGCCCATTCCACAGTCATATTAAGTTCATCAAACAAGAACTAAAGATTGAAATGCGGAGCCTATCGATCTCTATGTCTGATTAACTTGTACCGCATTATTTAAAACTTTGGCTTGATAATGACTGTGGAACGGTCGAAACTGGTTGCCATTACATGTTTGGTATAAAAAGTTGGTTCTACTTCTTATTTTCCGTACTGATTTAAAAGTTTATGCTAGAATGAAATAATATAGTTCATGAATGGAAATGTTTTAATTCAGTAATTATTTAGAGAAAATGTAGATTATTTATTATTTTTATTTAAATATATTTTTAAAGTTTGCCGTTAGTTCCTTTGGTAAATGATTTGCGTTTCCTGGTCATTTCGTTATTATTATGTCTAACTGTCCCGTTGTCTCGTAATTTATGCTCGATCCAGAACTCTATTCATTATGGTTGGAGAAAAATCATGTGTACAATGTCTCTGTTACATCGTGACGCAACTACTCTTACTGGTGATTAAAATTGCTTATATGCCCGCTTTATCTTAGGCGTCGTTCTATTTATTCTTGGGATTTCAAGATTTTATGGTATTATAGAATGTGGCCGATTTCGTCATGTTCAATTGTGTTTTAGGCTTATCATATACTGTACTTACTCCGTGAATTACACTTATTAGTTCTCCATTTGCCAATCTCCCTGGGTCTGTGTATCAGTTTCTTCAGTAAGAGCTGTCTATTTTCCTTCATTTTTACCCAACCCTAAGTCAGCGAAATTTTAAGTTTTTCTCTATCCAATATCTGGTGGACAATTAGACAATTGCATTCTTATTGGGCGAATTGAACTTGTAAATCTAAGGAATATTTATGCTAACATTCAGGCGGACAACTCCGTTTTTCTAATTTAGAAAATTAAATCAAGTAAATTGATAAACAGATAAGGTGTATATAATACTGATACTGTAGTTTAACACTATTATAATGCATGATGGTCAAACGTTCATTTGTCAAGATTATTGCGTAGGTGTTTTGGTACCTTCCTGAAACCGGTATCGAAAAAGATGTGTCCGTGTATGGCGGACCTGACAAGTGGAATGGTCTTGCGATCATTTTTGATACGTACGACAACGACGGCGCGTCCAACAATCCTGCTATAATGGCGTTCGTCAATAATGGAACTGTGTCCTATAGTCATGACACGTGAGTTTACTTGTCTCACTATTTATAATTTACAATGAGTAATTTGAATTCTAATTTCCGACGACATAAGTGATCTGTTAGTGCAAAGTTGCAGAACTAAAATTTCGCCAGAGTGATCGAGGGAGATGATATGATAATATTATGTCATCAGAAATAGAAAAAATGTTGCGCAAACACTTATGTAACGCTATACTGCACGGGTTTGTACCCGAGTAGAGAACACCCATGAATAAAAATGCCTAACTGTCAATTGTTCAAATATCTGGGGGTGATATTAACATTTCTGTCACGCATTTGTTAGTTAGACAAAACTTTACAGTATTTCCATGCAACAAGCATAAAAATAAATCTAATTAAGTCGTAATTAGTAGCAAATTATGACGCAGATAAACATTTAATAATATCATTAAAATGCCTTCCTTCCAAAAAATAGCTTTAGAATCCTGATGACAAATAATTATCTTTCTATAATCTATCTTTAATCGTTGTTTGTTTGTTGATTGGTTTGTTTGTTGGTTGGTTTGTTTAAACTTGATAATCTAGGCGGAAACGCTCTCTTGGATTAGATTGGATGTATTTATTATTATCTTTCTATCCTCTCTTCTGGATTGTTTTGGTCGCAAAATACCAGGAGTTTACTATAGTGAAGAACTTAGCAAGGATTTTTAAAATTGGTGAACCCACTAAGACAACAAAACTTCTAAAATGTTTCTTTCTGAAACATTGGCTATGTTTAAAATGATGACATTCTTAGAAAGCCACTTATGTTCTGTTGGATTGATTAATTATTGATTATTTTCGTTTGACAGTGACGGGCTCGGCCAAACACTGGGCAGCTGTGTTAGAAGTATTAGAAATCGTCCTTATCCAATTCGGGTGAAGATCGTCTACTTTGAAGGCTCCCTTGAGGTACCACTTTTTGTTAGTTTACTCTTTTTAATGTAAAGGTCGAATTTGATTGACTAGGGAGTCTAACTCTTATAGTTTTGACTACTCACATAGCATATTGGTGGGGTCACCCCATTTCTTGAACGTAAGTAGTGGAGATACCCGTATTCGTAAGCACCCTATCCCACCCCACCTGCCCGGCTGTTCTTTCCCGCAAACTCTTAGCGGGGTAGACGCAATAAGCCTAACGGGAATCCTGCTAGCGTACTCTAAAAACTTTCGACCGGCTTCGAAGATCTCATGGGGTGATGAATTAAACTCCCATAGACGACGACATCAGTGATCGGCCTCCAGATCGATACACTTCATGAAGAGATACTTGGCTGGTTTTGAAACAAACATTGGTAACAAAACGCATATACAGTATATCGTCGAGGCTCGACATACTCCATATGCCAACCAATTATCATGTCGTCCAACACTCTTCAGTTCTTTCAACTTTTGTTGTGGTAATAGCGCATTTGAGTCTTCCTGTATTCCTCGTCCTTAGTCACCCTCTTCTCTTCATTAATCCCCTCCCAGACCATTTTAGAATTTGCCACTTTAATTGCCCGTGCTAATTATTATCCCTACAGTTGCTGTCCTCATCAATACGCCGTCTTTCACTCTCGTACCTGTTATTTTGTTTCTCAGTTATCCTTTATAGAAAATTCTTTGATTATCATGACCAGCTACTTACCTCAACTCTGTTAATGTTCAAATGCTGTTTTGATTAACTTTCGTATTTATTTCCCTAAATTTTTAGGTGTTTGTTAACAACGGCGTAAGTAAAGACTTTCTGGATCTGACCAGTTGTTTTTCTGTAAAGGACGTGCAACTGCCCAAAGATGGCTTCTTTGGAGTTTCTGCGGCCACCGGAGAACTTGCTGGTATGCTACATTTACTATATAGCTGTGCTGTTTATTGATCATTTATGTATTCAAGCTATTACAAAATAATAGATGGCTAAACTGCGCGAAGGAAAATATCGTAATTGACAACAAAGAATAAAAGGAAATCCAATATTACATTTGGGGATATTTGCTTCATTTAATCAGAGTGCCATCACAAATTGAGAGATTCACAATTGTTCCGACACAGCTCAAAATATTTAACAATAAGTTTGAATCTCACTCAATTTACGAGATTATATGAAAAATGAAGAATGATAATAAATAAATAATAAATAAATTGCGTTTTATTTGAGAAATGGGAATCAGAAATTGCACATATGAGAGATAATTAAACTACTGTTGACTGAACGAATGTAACACAATAACCAGGAACACGTGTCTATTGAACAGGGTAAGAAAGATACATGAGTGGAAAGAATGAATTTAGTCTTTGACTTGAATTTGAAGGGATAACTTCGAGGCGACGTCCGCTCGGAAGGAGGTTGGGTGTGCGGTGGTGCAGGACATGGTTTACGTTAGTCAAGGCTTCCTGGAAGAGTTTGCGAGCTTGTTTCAGGCGTCGTTGATTAGGGTCTTCCAGGCAGTTGGAAGCGCAGTGCTTTCCACAAATTACTGTGTGGGATCTGTCGACAGTCTTTGAAATTCGTGCGCGATCGGATGCCTTTATGGATCCGACGTAGATAGAGGACCTATAGTCAAGGTGACTTTGTATCAGGGCATTATGAAGCAAGACGAGTTGAGCTTTAGATAGCATAGGTTTCAGAGTTCGCAAAAGGTGAAGATTTTTATTTGCCTTCATCAAGTTTGACTGATAAGGAGCATTCATTTGGTGGTGTGAAGTTGCTCTTAGAAACTAGGATTATCTGTGTTTTTTTATTATTTATTTTGATGCCACTATTTGAGCACCAGTCATAGACAATTGCGATTTCAGATGAACTGTTCGCAACATCATCGTCTGCGGGTGTGTGAACGATTAAAAGGTCTAGATCGTCAGTGTACTTGTAGAGGCGGTTTTTTGATAATATAGTTTTGAGTGAAGCCATGAATATGCAGAATACCACTGGGGAGAGAACCGCGCCCCGTGGTACACCAGATGTGACTGAACTCATTTCGTTGCATACGTTATCGTGAAAAACGTATTGTTTTCTGTTCGTTAGGTAATCAGTGAACCAGTTAGTGAACCCACAGGGGATATCGGTATCGTGAAGTCTTTGAATGATGAGTTGATAAGGTATTGTATCGAATGCTTTTGAAGCATCAAAGCTTATTAGAGAATTGCTTTTGATTGATTCCTGTCAAGAGATTTGGTAATGTCGTCAGAAATTGCGATAACAGCATAGGTTGTGCTGCTACCTTTTCTGAAACCAAACTGATTCACGCCATAATTCCGAAGAAATGTCAAGTACAGATGATTAAATATTTTATTTTCCAGGAGTTTAGATATGATTGGCAAGAGTGAAATTGGTCTGTAGTCCTCAACTCCGGGATTTGTTACCTTCGGTATTGATATTACCTTTGATATCTTCCATTTATCAGGCACTTGGTTAGTTGACAAAGAGTTGTTGAATAAATGGCAAATCGGATTCGAGTGGATATCATCAGAAAATTTCAAAAGAACCGCGGGTAGATCATCGCTACCGCATAATCTCTTTGGACGTTTGCATAAAAGGGTGTAGACTTCATCCAGTGTAATTGTGGGGTGCCATTGAGTAGATTGAGTAGTTGAGCTAATGTGGTGAGTAGTATATTCGTTTGAGTTGTTTGAATCAGCTAGGTGAAAAACACTTGTAAAAATAGCATTTCAGGAGGAGGCAGAAATAGCAGTGTCAGTTTGATATAGGGTAATGTCCTTACGATAGCTGTTGACTAAGTCCCAGAGACCATATTTGTTTTGCAACTTTTTCTTGGTGAAGTTGTTTTTAGCCTTCAAAATCTCAGCCTTGACCTTTTTCTTATAGTGGTTGGACAGGCTGAAGTTGCGGGCCCTAAAAGCGTCCCACCTGCGCTGATTAGTCAAGAGGGTAACCCAATGCTTGTCTCTTGAAGTCTTAGTAACAGTATTTGGGAAGGATTTGATGGCGGGTTGAATTAAATCGTAAAGCATACTGCATTTTTCGTTTATGTTGCCGTTGAGTAGGTAAAGTCTTGTCCAATTTATCCGTACCATTTGGTTGTAGAATATTGCTAAATTTTCTTCGCGATTGTCGAAAAGAGTTATTTGTCTGGTTAACAAGTGTGGTTTAAAGTGGCTGTCAATCATATGAATTATGTTATGATCAGATGAGGCAAATGGGGAATTCGTTTCACAGTTCTGGAATCCACCAAGTAAGCATTTCTCAATTATAATTAGATCTAAATTTGCTTCTTTACGCGTTGGACTTCTTACAACATTTACCAGGTTGTGATTAGCAATAAGATTAATACAGTAGAGTTTGTTAAAATCGTCACAAAGGATAACTTGGCAATTAGAAAGTTTATTTTTGATTTCGTCAATAATATTTGTGATATAGTTCAGAATATTGACTGAGGATTCGGCTGTTAAACTTGGTGGGATGTAGCAAGCACAGATTACAATGTTTTTAAGACAAAGCCAAATACATTCTATTAGTTTCGGTTTGACAAGGATCATGTTGTTCTCCGAGAATTCGTGTTTTGTGCACTTTCTTTCTTCCGCGTGCACCCGAGCCGGACACTGTGAATATGCAGAGTTCAACGAGCTTTTCCTCAATATAGTTCAACAAGGATTTTTAGCCTTACTTGTTTTTCTGTGATCGCCACGTGCACAAAAGTTTCTAATGAGACACGCGGCACAAACTTCCACCCACAGCCACACAACAGTGGCTATTTCGAGGTTGTTAACCAACCGCGCGTACAGCTCTTCGAACTCCGGATATAAACATAGACACACAGAGACAGTGTGAGACATGCAGCTACAATGCTCTGCTTTATTGCTGTCACATGCTCGCTCGCGTTTAGGCACCAACTATACGGAATCGAAGCTTCTCCTCTGTGTATGCTGAGGGAAATAGAGGGGGTTATTGTGAGAATAGCATAGCGTGAGTGAGGGTAATCGCAGACAGGAAGCACCGCACATTTTCCATACTTACTGTCTGTGCAGAGCCATCCTGCCAGTTTCTCGTCGCTTTAATTACGAAATCCATAATCATATAATAACGCAATTTAGTACTTTTTTGTACTATATTTTTTCCACCTTTTCATCTGAAACTTTGAAAATCGAATAATGTAAAAGGGAATTTGTATATATACTCGACAAATCATATAGAGCAAAGCAGTAATACCTGTTTCCATTAGGCAAAGTTTAAACTGATGGAGGAGATTCGAACTGGCAAGATGCCACGCCCGCTGTGTGTGGTGATGTAGAAATTGTAGAAATTTCGTATTGCTTTAACTATAAATATCATTTTCTACCGTCTTGCCAATGGTGGGAATGAATTCTGGAAATCGAATACATTAGAGGGCAGTTACGAGTCACAGGCTGAAAACAGGCTAGTAATCGGGGTGGATCACTTGTGGAAACTGAAATAGACGGATTATTTGAGTCACTTGTAAAACACCCTGGTTAACTGGTCGGGTTAATTATTTGACAAAAAACATTTATTTTAAGGCACTAGACAAGCGAAAACAAGCTTGCTATCCGACTCATTTGACTAGCGAAAACAAGCTTGCTATCCGAGTCACTTGACAAGCGAAAACAAGCTTGCTATCCGACTCATTTGACTAGCGAAAAGAAGCTTGCTATCCGAGTCACTTGACAAGCGAAAACAAGCTTGCTATCCGACTCATTTGACTAGCGAAAACAAGCTTGCTATCCGAGTCACTTGACAAGC
>JAUYWV010138846.1:0-10696 GCA_032274565.1 Nematoplana nigrocapitula
ATTCGTCGCTTGACAATTTACTTATTGTATCATACAAGGCAAGGCATTAGGCAATCTGCCTTCATAATCATAGTTGGTTGTGTCATATGCATTGTAAGTTACAGGTTAAATTGTATTGAAATGTCACACCGGAAATCCTATTTGAGGCGTGCAATCTGCCTTATTCCTTTCATAGTTTGTGGCGTAGCAATTTTTGTTAAATTGTTACAAGTTGTGGCGTGGCACGTCCACACGATTTATTAATCTATTCCAATAGGGCTGTGCATGTTACCAAACTCCAGTACTGCATTATATAATATTTTCTCAGTGTAGCTTCAACACCGTCTGATACGCTTCTTCTCAAACGTTCGACAGATTAGATATCAGAAAGATATGGCTCAATAATCATTCATTCAGCAGACTATTTATTAGTATCCATAATATAGTATTAACAATATTTCAAATAATACAATCAGCATATAATTAACCTATACTACATAAACACTAATCCAGTGCTCGCTGTCAAAGGATACATATATTAGTCGTCTGTATTAAAATAATATCCAATTGACCTAATCCGTTTTATTACAGCTGTTAAATTACTACTAGAAGAACTTCTTGATTTATCAAAATCTAAAAGTCATTTTCGAATCTAAATAGGGACGCCTTAAATGATAATCCATTAGCATATTTATACTACTGACATATAGTAGGAGTAATACAAAGTTTAAGCAATCCTTTTTACAAAATGACTAAAATAACAGTTATAGGACACATTTAGATCAACCCTGGGATTCCGTGTCTGGAGTTTTCGCTTTATGATAAGGGTCACGTGACTGCATAATTTCATCCAATCTTTTGTAATTGTCGTGACTCTCGGAGAATTCGTTTCCCTGCAATCGACACAAATCGAAGGTGTTCAATGAGTACGTGCAGTCAAAGAAGGAAATTCGACTAAATTACCCGAAGAAAGATTTTCATCAAACCAGTCCCGTTGACCCGAGGCGAGGTGGCCAGATGATCCATCTGATAACCTGTGGCTTTGTATAGGTGGTCAATGCCGCGCTCGGTGATCCGATTGCCTACAATCAAGCGCCAACAGACTACATAATATGCCTGGTAAACATGTGGAGAAAATAAAGTTGGACTGTTATCCATTGTAGTCTGGTGGCCGAGAGATGTCAAAATTATAAACGCGGTGTTTTATGCAAAACCTCAATACTTTTCATATGCTAATTAGTGGGTCATACTAAGCTATGAAAAATAGTTTTTGAAAGATATGATCATATCAGAATAAAATCACAGTAGATAGTTGTACGAATATAGTTATATCACCTTTATATAGTATAGTTGGCAAAGCAATAACTGTTATTGTGATCAAACGGCATTAAACATTTCTAACACATTGTCTCACATATTTTCTCGTGAGGTTCCCAAATTTCTGTCAGCTATCCTCCAGAAACATATTTTAAATAAATTATAGGTCGTATATAGTGATGTCAATTTCTATGTATTAACTGTTCGGTTTAATTATTTTATGCTAAATATTAAAACGGCAGAAATGCAATATCATTGAACAATTAAAACAATAATATAGTAATAAGGATAGTATCCAACAGAAATAAGAGTTTCACACAAACGTACGCGCCAGATTGAGCATGAGAAGCACAAAATTGCCAACGATACACAGACTGTCGGGTGGTGTAAACTCAACTTTTTCCATAAGGGGATTGTTGATAATGGCGGCATCATGTGAACCCTGGGGGAGAAAAAACCGGGAAGTTTACAATCTTTTCAAAGTTGATAATTTGATATAATATACCATACTCTCATGAATTCTGGAAAATGAATCAGCTTATAATACCCTGAATAAGTACTGGTTGACTTTGGAATAAATAAAAGCACTAACATCTTCATAAGAAAGATTGCGTATTAGTAACGGCCGTGAATGACAGCGAGATTAAAAACGAGGCAACCTTTCTCCTTTTCCACTTTAGCGAGTTCAGCATGTGACGGGTCTGGCTTGTCCAGTCGCGGATCCTCCTCCGTTCACTGAAGGGCAGCGTAACTTTTTCTTCAAGGATCTAATCTGGTTTGCAAAATTAACCTATAATTGTGGTTTGTTTGTTTTGTTACTCGGCCCCTTACGTAGGATGGAAGGGGGGGTCGCAGGACCGCCGAGGCCCAGCAACCGGGCAACTCCCCGTGGCCGCCGCCAAAGGTCAAAAAGGCTCACCGTCTCACCAAAGAAGGCAAGGCGAAGGTCTGAAGATGAGGGACAAGTGAGAAGGTGAGAAAGATCCTGCAGGACTTCACCGCAGGAAGGACCACTGGGGGAATCGGTCAGGCTGATCAGATGGAGGTAAGAAGCAAGGAGGGTGGAGTGCCCGTTGCAGCGAAGGAGCGAAAGTTCGCAACGGGTAGAACGGGGAAGGAGAAGTTCACCAGGTGAAGTATTGGGGATTTGGCTGTCGAAGAGTTTATTGCGAAGGGATGACCGCCAGGGAGAAAGGAGAGAGTTGAGGATATAAGAGGAGGAGGCAGAGAAGGAGACTGGGGCACTAGCGGTATAAGAGGCACCGGCCTTAGCAAGAGCATCTGCCCTCTCATTGCCCCGCAGGGATGAATTGTGGTAGCAATTACTTTGGATGTACCAAGAGATCCCTGACTTCCAGACTGTGCGAACATGACTTATCACGGTGGTTGAGGATCTCTAGTGCAGATATAGTAGTCGGTCTAGATCTGGTGCTATTTATGACTGTTTCGAACGATCTGAGCCTGCTTGTGATCCATAGCACTGCACTATAGCTTTTTTGCAGTCAAATTCGGCGATAGTGAATACAAGTTAGATGCAAGGCATTCAAAAGCGTCGAGCATTCAAATTAATTTGCTTAGACTTTGGAGCAAGACAAAAATTTAGGTACCTAGTACATTCACTACAAAAATTTAGAACTTGTGCAGACAAATTCGTGTGATCTTTGTTCTAAATATAGCCACCAGTTAACTAGCCACTATAGTAATCAGCGCAAAACGATCGATTAACAGAGCTTTACAACCTTCGATAATCAATTCGTTATTTATAAAGTAATCCTTCAACATTTAGAAAAATAAAACTGATGGTTTGAAATTTATTATTTCATTTTTCCTTTATCTACATAAATCAAACATCTCTTGCTATTAGGATGGCACAATTCACAGGCAAACAAAGGAACCGAAACTTATAGTGTATAAGAGAAAGCTGGGTTATTTAAATTGAAAGTCCTCTTCTTTCGTTTTTTTGAAAAATGACTATTTTACCAATAGAAATTGATGTCTCTTAAGTTGAGATAAGAGAGGTGCATCATCAACGGATTACATCATCAGGCTATAGAATATCCGACTCACTTCGAGATGATCCGACAGAGCCGCAGCTTTCGAGCCTCTCCCACTCTTCAGTCCGACTTTAGGTCTGCCAACAACACCTTTCCCCCCTTCGGCAACAGTGGCAGCTTGAATGACAAATTCAGAGAAAGAAGGGAATACAACTAGCAGATTATATGCTGGGAAAATACGGGTGAGTTATCAAAAAATGACTGCGACCTTCCTAAGTAAGCTGCTCAGATAATCAATAAAGTTAACTGCTGGACTGTCAGGATAACAACTTTATACGTCAGTAATAGTAGTTCCGTGACCTTTTTAACTCATCTAAAATTAAATTTGGTGACTTAATAAGTAGGTCAGCCAGTCAGAGTGCAATACCATTTGGAGCATCCAATCAGAGGCCGCCACGTCACAACTAGGTAAATGTCACGGAAATTCTCATTCCCCGTAGGCTGCATGACATCAGATCCCCTTCCTACTCACACGTACTTTCCCGTCAAAATTTGAATTTCCCTCATAATTTTAGCACAAAATTCCCCGCTTTATTTGAAGTCGTACGGAGTCGTGTATGGTATCGTTGGAAAGCTATGGGTGAGCTGCGTCGTTTTCTGTATTTAAATGTGCTATACTGCGTGCCCTTTTGTGTAGGTCAAAGCACATTGCTTTAGGAACCGGGGCAGAAACTACAAGATAGCGTCCTCTATGTTTAAAAGATGGCGGTCACTATATTCAAAGATGGAGTACTCAATGTTTAAAGATGGCGGCTTCTATGCGAAAATGGGGGTGTCTTGTTTAAATATGCCGTCCTCGTCAATCGGTCTCATCAAAACAGATCGAATAATCATAATTATTATCGATGCATTTAAACAAAATTGGCGGAAAATTTCAAATCTTCGGAACTACGTAGCAACAAATGTAATAAATAAAATAAAAATCAAACCAGAATCCCAAGCGTTTAAAAATAGTACCCTCATCTATAAACAAAATTCAAATTCTACTGCGTGTATTCTAACCAAGCTGCCAAGCAACATTGTACCAATCAAGACGCTAAGTAGCTCCACCCAAACGAAACGAATTAAGCATTTGGAAGCTATCGACGTTCAACTGTCTCAACAGCGCTGATGAGGTCAATTTTAACAAGTTTGGAATACGAGATGGTGTAGGGCTGGAGCCCGTGTATGACTATGTCTTCGATTCCACATTATCACATATCCGATGGGTTTGTTCTTTAACAATCTATGTGAAATACAAGCTCCCTGTACTGTACATAGTTGTCGGAGATATCTCATTGTTTACCAATTTGAACATTTCTTTCTATGCTGAATCAATATGCAACTCTGGATAACTATAAGCAGTACATATTTTTGCTCTGCGCTTTTCCGTAATACCTTTTGTCATTTTATCTGTTTTATGGTACTAATTAACTCTACAACATCGTTGTACATGTGACACCGAGTTCTGTACAGCGAACTACATCACATTTAGTTCCGAATTATGTACATTTTTACATTATTCCAATTTAAATCATCAAATGTCGCCGTACATCTTTGTTAACCTAATGCATCCAGAAGGCCATACAAGATATATACAGTACAGTATATCAAATGTCAAAATCAAATAGTAGATACTAGAAAAATAAATAAAAATCTATGACTTGTTAATTTAAGTCAACAGGTTAGGAAACCAGAGATGTGTACAATGGCTGAATCAGATAATACGAAGGAGTCAACAAATACGTGCTATGAAATATTAAACTCTAAAACCTGCTATAGTTGAAGAAATAATAACATTGAACAAATGAGTGCGCAATCGCCTTCATGGGACTACTACACATATAGCCGAGTTACCGCCATTACTATAGTTTTTGTATTGTTAGTTTACTTTAATTTCACAGAATTTACGTCATTCTTATTCAAATGATGTGATTTTATATAATTTAGGGATGCGATAATAATGATTTACATGCAATCTTTGAGAAAATATAGATTACTATACAATTAGGCATTGAGAAAATCGGAGACAAAACTACCACCTTTTCATTTTGAAATTAAAACTATGGTCAGCGTAAATAAAAACAATTTAGATCGTAGAAATTTAAGTTGGTGAGTCAAAATGAAACAGAAGTCGGTGTAATTCAAATATCTTATTCGTAAAATTTCGATCTAGAACTGTTTAAAAGTGCAAGTGACATTTTGTGCCTTTTTTATTGATAACATTTTTATCTACATTATATTGTTTTTTGTTGCACCAAATATTTAAACTGTCAGAAGCATTCTAACAAAATTTATACATCCAAATAATTTTAGCTATCTATGAATATAAAACTAATTATTTGTGTGACGTTAAATTCATATCAATGCCAGTTAGAGGAATGGTTTCATTTTAATTGCTGTGAAAAATTGAATATGTATAAGTATAAGGAGATGCTGCAAAATGAGCTTCGCCAATTCCGATGCAAAGTAACTCTACTGAAGAAAAACTGTAACGATTGTGTCATTGATATTTTAAACTGTTCTTTACTGTTATCAAACATTACAACTTTTTATAACTGTTCATTTTTATGATAAAAAATTATGTCATACCGATATTTCCTAAAATGTTCCTGTTTACTAAAATAAGACTCATTTTTTAAAAAACAACTTCTGTACTGTTATATTCTAATCATTTTTTGGTTTAAAAAATGATACTTAATTGTTTTCTAAGCTGTGAATTCGTTCTGTAGATTATTATAATATTTTGAAATTTCATTGTCTTATCTATAAAAATCTCTACCAAAATATTAGGTTCAGAAATGACATAAAATCCTAAAATTTGTAATAGTCATAATTTTTTTCTAAATGAGATATCAATTTGCAGTTTTATTCGAAAGAATAGGAATATGCTACTAACTCCAATTGTTGAAAATGTCTAAGGTAGGTGTTCTATGAAATCTGTCCCATATAATGATACCTCCTATCTGATGCTATGAGATTAGAAGGTTGGAATTGTACCTCTAGAATTTCTATAAAACAGTTGTAAAAATCGGCGTATTACTGAAAATTGACCTGATTGACCTGATATTTTAGTCGTCCTTTATAGAAAGTTTAGAATTTATAATGTAAATTTGTGCAAGCATATTTCAGCGCGAGGGACAGCGCAGTCAAACAAAATACCGTTGCATTACTAATGTCTACCGTGATTATTGATCTAGCTTTAATATTTTCAGTCATATAGATTGCTTGCCAAAACCGATCAGGAATTTTGTCGACAGTAATTCATTTCCCTAACTCTCTAGTCGTTGAGATATCATTCAAGTCAATACAGTATATGCAGTATATGCTACCAACAGATTAAATAGATACTTATTTTAAAATGTTTCTCTCAAATCAAAACAATAATTAGATTTAGTAAACTCACCACATGAATGTAGCTGTGAGACGTATATCGTACCTCCAGGACAAGCACAGGCTCCCGCACCTGGGTGACATGTACTACCTGTTACGTGGCTGCAGTGACTGTCAACGCGGCATTTTAAATCTGTAAGGACTAAAATGTGGGAAAAAGAAATTAAAAATGATGACAATACTCGTATATGTAAAAAGTATAGAAATTTTAAATTACTCTGTTAAAACGGATTAACGCATTTCATTTATTTACCTTCCGAGTGCATAGAAATATTAAGTAAGAGACATCCTAAGTTATTAAATATGACTAATCTATTTTTAAAGCATTACCTCGATGCTTCGCGTTGGTCACTGGTCTCCCTGACACTCTATTGCGTAACTTCTATATACCGTTTTGATTTTAACCATATTAACATTATAAGAATACACCTGTTATCATTTTTGTTGTTATTAACTTTGTTGTATGTTGTATCCCGTGCATGTAAAGCTATATCCTACTGGTAACCAGTCAAATCATCTTTATTAAGATGCCTCTGGTTTTCCTAGTGTTTACTTGTTCGCTTTCTTTACGTAACTATATACTTTGGACTAATTGTAAACTCTAAAAGGAATTATTATTATTTATTATTAAGTATCAGTAGGCTTAATATGTTATATCGAAGCACGTCAGATATTTCATGATTATTTTTTCCATTGATACTATCATTATAGCTTTTTTACTATTTTATTTTAGAATTTTATAACCATCAAAAGAAAAGAATCTAGTATAAATGTAAGTTTTGATGTTTTTTGTAATAATGGCCTGTATGCTTGCTTCATCATTCAAACATTATTACATTTTTCTTAAATACGCTAAAGTAACAATTAATTCAAAAGAATGTACATTTTTTAATTGAAATACGCTTTAATTACATTCGGTTTGCACAGACCCATTTTTGTTTGCCTAAGGGTAGGCTAATCCAAATATCCATATACAAGAACCATAAATCAAAGTTTAAACGATGCAGCTATAATTATATTTATGACGTTTAACTTTTTTTAAAGGTATCTTTATAAAAAATAACTGAATAAAGAAAATTTGTTTAAACTGACATACAATATATTCTTTTTGTAGACAGAAAAAATTGTTCTCTCGCTTTCATAATCTATAATATACATATATACTAACTGTATGTTTTCATTTTTACCTTTTTTGTTTAGTTCAATTATTCTACAACAATATTTCACAGAACTGTAGCGTTTATATATATAAGCATTAAAATTGTGTCTCGTGAAAGAAACGCTTTGAATCTTATCATTAAATAGATTTTCTATGAGCAGAACTAAACCTTGAAATTAATAAACAGAATGACAGTTTAAATATAGGATAAATCTTGTTATATGTACAGTATCTTTTATTTTTTAAATAATTCAATTGATAATGATTATCTCTGTGTTTTGTTTTATCAGTTGTAGTAGTAATATGTTACTATGCATTTTGTTCCTACCAGAGAATTCTTTTACTCTTTTTTACTTTTCATTTTTATTTAAATCTTCTTACTGCCATTTCTATAAACAAGTAGGATTACCCGTATAGCGTTAGTATATAGTCTACTTTTATTGATATTTAGAACGTTATCTTTGAAATGTTATCTTGCAATAATTTGAATATCAGTACATTATTTTTCTAACCGTATATTATTTTTCAAAAACCCGTACATTATTTTCTCAGATAATATACACTTTCTCTCAAATCTTTTAGCAAATACCATACAGTAAAAAAACAATAACATTAGCAAATGTTTTCCAAATCAGACAAAAATTAGTCATCATTCGTTACACAGATCACTTCTATATCACTGAACCGCTAGTTAGGGTAATTTTGATTTTCTTTTTTTGGGGGACGTGCCTTCAGTATCTTCAGTATGTGCCTGAAATCAAATTTCGCAAAAGAATATATTAATGCAGTTGATAAAATATAAAATAATAAATATAATGTGATAACTTACATTTCTTTGAATAGCCGGAGATGTACCTTCCAGTATTTTCAGAGAATTTGACAAAAAAAGAAGTTGGATATTAAAAGAAATCATAAAAAACAGATAACATGGTTACTTATACTCCCCTGGATTGAAAACGGAGGCTGCACATTCTTGTTCTCTTGAAACACGCTTGTAGGTATTTAACCCCTTTTCGCTACGATGGCCGGTCACCTTCATTATTACTTTGTTATCAATGCCGGATTTAAACATCCTTGTCGCAGCAGTAGCTCTCAATGAGTGCGTCGTGAAATTGCCGTAAAACCCTCCTTTTTTCATAGCAGATTTGAGCATGTTTTCTATGGTGTGAATTCCAACTGGTTGTTGACAAAACCATATCCCACCTGAGAGAAACTTCCTGGATCTTACAGACGACTGATAACCATGTGGTCTATAGTTGACGTACTTCTCAAATATGAAAGCAGCACTTCGGTTAGGAAATTTCCGATTTTCAAATGCTTTTACAGCTTTAGGTTCACAAGCTATGTCTTTCAGAGTGCCGGTGTAATTTTTTGAAGATTTTTCCCTGTAAACTAAGACCTTTTCCTCTCCACTTTTCTCAACAAAAAATTGCTCCAATGTGAAGTCAGCATGCTTAGATCCACCGCGGAGAGCAAAACTCATAACAATAATGAAAATAAGCGTTCTTAAAAGTTGTTCAGGTGACTCATCCCCTAAAACATTCTTACTCCACAATTCTTCTTCTTGTTCCATGGATACAACGTATGCATGTTTAGCCGCGAAATTAAGTCCCAAACGCGCATTTTTACCCATCATCGAATAAAGACATCCAGCAATGCGTTTGAATCTGCCATCAGATAGAAAACGATAATTGTCAGTATTTACCTTCATATTTACAGCTTGCTGAAGCTGTAAAACCAACTCCTTCAAAGTTTTTGGTCGAAAATTATTTCCTGATGTATCTCTAACTTCACAGACAAATCTTGAAACGCTCCAGTTAAGTTCATCAACAGTAAACTCATGAATATCTTTATATGAGACTTTCTCTTCGTTAGATGTAACTGCTGAATTTCGTTTAAGTCGCCAATCAGCAAAACGCCTCAAAGCCCATAGACGTTTTAGTCGAGTATTTTTCGGAACATTTCCCATTGACATCTCTTCTATATCGGCTTCACTTATTATCTCCGGGTTTGTCAAGATTCCGTCTGCTGCATCCGTCAAATCACAACTGAAATCAAGTTTGAAGTCCATTTCACTGTTATTAATTTTAAAACATCCCAACATGATCTAACAATCTAATTAACTGGAAGGTAATGTACGGAAATTAAAAATAAAAATATCAATAAAAGTAGGCTATGTCTTGTAATGTACTTGTTTTAAAATTATCGACCAAATATACTCATCGCTTCGCGATTCGGATATTGTTTTCCGGTAATTTTAAAACGAGTATGTTATGTTTCGGATTATAAAGAAAAGCACAAGTAGTTAGTCAACTACATACACGCGTATTCATTATGGCACCGGCACAGACAGTAATCGCAGTTATTTATTCAGTATTTGACAAAACATCACATAGTAAACTCATCAAACTGAACAGCAACATACAATGTAGATTAACAGCAACATAAATTGAACAGCAACATAGATTAACAGCAACATAGATTGAACATTAACACATGACTAATTATAATAAACACCACAGCGTACATTACCTATAACATATCCACTATTAACGACAATTTGAATTTAAATTCTATTAACAATAGTAACTTTTCATTAGTTCCTGAAGTCATGACTATGAGACAACGAACATTTGATGACGATGTTGACATTGAAGACATCCTGAAGAAAAAATACTGTGCTAATACAATCTCAAATGACAAATCTGTTGAAAAAAGTTTGAGAAGTTATATTGTTAAAAAGGAAATTACAAAGTCTCTGGAAGAATTGAGCAAAAGCGAATTAAACGACATACCTAATACATTTTTTGTTAAC
>JAUYWV010138857.1:0-10695 GCA_032274565.1 Nematoplana nigrocapitula
CTTCTCCATATATATAAGCGTGGGGGGGGGTGAGTCATGGTCCAAAGCGTGGGTGAGATATACTACTAAGGACAGCATTGACTCTCTGAAAATATGTCATTTTAAGCAATGTTCAAAGGTATCATACAAGTAAATCTATTTATATTTAAATCTTTCTAGCAAATCACAATACTAATAAATAATGATAGTTCCATTCAACTTAAATAATTGTTTTATATTTATTCAATAAATAATCGAATAAAAAAGCAAATTTTTTTTGAAATTCATTGGAATCACGTATAAAAACACATTCTACTTCAAACTGATATCATTCATTATCATAATCAGTTCAGAGTGCTGCTCTCTCCCGAGCTATGAACCCTACTCTGCTTGATAATATTATATCAAATGATTTTGATAAAAAACTTTAGCGTCATTACAAAAATTCGAATAATTTCAATTTTGAGAACAATTAAAAGAAGCATAATCGTCTTTCGTTCTATTATTTTTAAAATGAAAAGTAATTGGTCTCATACAATGTCTGTGACAATGATTTCGTCGCTAAATTCTGTATGGAATGTGAATGTTTATAGGTCAGTTCATGATACTGACTTAAATGCTAAATTACATTTTCAGCTTACCATAGCATTCACGTCGGCCCCTTTATCCAAAAACAAGTTGACCATTTGGTCCAGCCCTTTATAGGATGCGACATGTAATGGGGTTTGACCCTTGTGGTTTTTGGTGGACAAGGAGGCGCCGGAGTCTATGAGTACTCGAGCCGCTTCCAACTCCTTCCCAAACACAGCAATATGAAGAGGAGTGTCACCGTCCACGTCGATAGCAGTGAGCCTTGCACCGTTCCCTAACAGGACCTTTATCACCTCAGTGTGTCCTTGATGACTGGCTATGTGAATCGCAGTGTGGTTATTGAATTCCTCGTTGACCTGAAGACAGACCTCACACGTTTTATTACTCCTGTTATGAATAAGGAGCATAAAAACTTTCAAATCGACAAAGGTAGCAGAATTACTTATTTAGTTAAACCAACCCAGATATACATCCTGAGGGAAACACATAACTGCAATAAAATTGAAAATAAGATAGATGAAAAGAGAAACAGACAAGTCAGATATACTGTACATAGGCAGTACACGTATAGAAAACTAAAGCTAGAAGTATTGAATATCAGCATTAAATTGTTGACCGACGTTAATATGAGTAGTTTTATTGAGATACAGATTGATCTATTAAAAAGTGCGTTTTTTAACATAACATTAGATTTAAAAAAATAACAATATATATTTAGACATATAAAAAATACAGTGCATCAGGTATGTTAGATGTTTGTGTGTTTTTGTTGAAGTTCTATTAGATTAGATCAATGGATGTAATACTGTATTTTAAATTTTAAATTTCTATCTAAAATTTAGCAGTACAGTATTTTAAACAAAGTATTAACGGAGAATTGATAGGTGTTGTGAATTTTATTATCGTGAAAAGAGGATTGAATGTTGTCGGCATATTTTAAAAGTTTTGGAGCAAAGATATATCAATCAAAAATTTATTGTAGCAGACGAAAGATTGTCTATGTGCGACCATTATAGGAAATCACCTTACTCGAAAGTCTTGAGTTGGACCAGAGAGTGACTTAAAATGCATAGCAGGGAGGTAAAATTTTGATGTAAAGATTTATGATTTTAGTTGCTGTAAATTTCAATGGACTGTAACATTTTATACTTCAAAAGGGAAACGAAACCATCGATTCAGATGTGTATATCCAATTTATTAATGATGAATTTAAAAGATTTAATTCCTATGAACTGAGAACACGATGCACGATAACGCTAAAATGCCTCAAGAGTCGCTAGAGCGTTTCTTGAATCAAAAGATTGTTCTCTGCTAAAACAACCAAGGTACACCCCAGGCGCCAACGTCTGCGATCAGTATATTTTCCAAGATTGGAAATACAATAAGAAGATAAAACGTTCTTGGCAAGAGAAGATCGTCATGAATTTCTGACCCCTTTTTCCAAGGGATTTGGTGCCAATTCTATGGAACAGGAGTGGGAGCGCTTAAAATGTATTGCGCAAGTATCATAGACAATGATATGTTTCTATTTATGATATATCTACAGTAACTTAAATGATGCACTGTATCTAATGTTAATTTTTTTTCTATCTATTGTTATGTTAAAAAACGCACTTTTTAATAGCTCAATATATATTTATCAATTGTTCACATTGTTTTTGGACAATTTGGTCGTTTTAATAGCTCAATATATATTTGTCAATTGATCACATTCTTTTTGGACAATTTGGTCGTTTTAATACAATATATATTTGTCAATTGATCACATTCTTTTTTTGGACAATTTGGTCGTTTCGAAACTTGCAACATATTGTATGAAATTTTTCGAAGGTTACATGATATTATAGCATTGTTAGGAGAGGCGACTCTTTCTTTGAAAAGGACAAATGTAAATATAATAGCAAGTTCTGAATAAACGCGCCATCATCTTCATTAACTCTATTTTGGTTTTGATGCTTTGTATTTGTAGATTTACTTTGTAATCTGTATTTTTTGTTTTATCCTTGTCAACTTAATCAAGGAGAATAGGGAGAAATATCTTGCAAGTTGCTGACAGCGATTGATATCTCCGATATCTTACAAAATTCTGTAAATAGTTCGTAACACTCTGATATTACACAAAACACAGCCCCGTTTCCACAAATGTTTTATATTCTCCTCCCACTCGACTGTGTTTAGGCGTGGACGGTATGAACGGCACTCAAGGTGACAATGGAACGGATGGTGAAAAGGGATATGCTGGAAAGACCGGGCCGATAGGTGAGAAGGGCGAACAAGGCGAAGGCCCGGCCAACTGCAGCCTGGGAGTCCTGGGAGACACGGGATATGCGGGGAGGAGAGGTGAACCAGGGAAAAACGGAACCAAGGGGGACAAAGGTGAGATGGTACTGATATTGATCCGAGGGTTCAGGTTTATTCTTCAATGCATGTGTTCTCCTCTCCTGATTTCTCAGGTGTGATTGGTCTAAAGGGGAAGATGGGAGATAAGGGCCATTCGCGCGTTGGAACGAAGGGATGGAAAGGCTTGATGGGTGTCAAAGGAAAAATGGCATTGGAAGGTAGGTATAACCAAATTCATACCGTACACTGCATGACAGAGACACCACCATTTGTGTATGATTATCTTTACATGCGTCATGTGGTTTCTCTCCAGATACGTTGTGTTTATGTATAGGGCCACATAAAAATTCTCGGCTTTATTTACAAGATGTTATTAAAATATCGTCATATATAACAACATGACTACCAGTGTGTATAAAGCAAAGTTGGGAGGTAAGCATATTATTATGCAAATTTCGTGATTCCTTGGTCGGTCGGTCGGTCGCGTAACGTTTAAGCGTGTCGTCTGATTGGTCAGTTTGCCGTCGACTGTCCTCTCGCGCATGCAACGCTGACAGAAAGTATTGTTGTTGGAGGGGCAGATGAACGCAGTTAACCTGTTTGGCGACTGACCATTTTCTATTTGCTTCTTGATTATATAAATATCAGTTAGATTTGTAGTTCCAATTTACAAATATTCCCAAATGTCATAACAACACCTGCATGCGTAGGTGCAACGGGTCACTGGTATTCCTTAAAGGACGTAGAATATTTATTAGCCTAATTTGATGTTTATATCTCAAATCAACCCATGTTGACGTCCTCTTCAAAGGTTACTGATGTGCCATGCAGTAAAAATTCAGATATGATATTCTGCGGCCAAATAATTTCAAGTCTTCATCCAAATATATAATATTTGCGTATTTGACAAACTGATGTTTCTCCATAGTATTCCTATTTGAGATAAAATTCTGCACTAAAACGAAAACAATTACAAAATATTAATAGAAATTCAACATAATAACTGTCCAAATGTAAATATATTTTCGAACTGTCTATTCCACAGACCCCAATCAGTGTGAATCTTGTGGCTTTTAAAGGAAAACGTGTCCCTGGATTATTTGATTGGTTAGCCAACTGCGGCTAGATGATAGTTAGCTGACATTGACAAAGTGTCCACTGAGACGAACGAGCTGAATCACTCATATACATACAGTTACGAAAACATCATTAAAGATGTTAAAAATCTATGATTTGAAAAGCAAGAGAAAAACTGACAAAACGGAAAAGTAAATCATGAGAATAAAAGTAACTATTATACAAAAATAATGAATATAAATAGGAATTTAAAATGCGAAATTGAATAATATAATAAATATAAATATAAATTAATAAATGTGAATACAAAACATATTGATATTAAATGCCTGGTACACCTAGTTCAGTTGCTATTCTGTTATTGTCGAATCGTTCGAAAAATCGTATCCTTTATACCCACCCTCCTTTAGCCAACTGCTGAAAATCACGTGTCAGTCTTACTGAGTTAAAAGTAGACGTCAGCTGATTTCGGTAAATCAGCCAATATATAAAATAAAGGATAATTAATACTAATGGTCCTCGACGTTGGTTTGATAAAAGTCAACTTTTAGTAGTAAGAGAATGTGAACCTCAAGTACTCCTCATGAGTTCTATTATAACGGACTGTCTCATCAATAATCCTTATGCTAACTGATGTATGCTAATGATTATACTCCCCCACGCCGGTAAAGGCCTTGTTGTCAAATTAGTTAATTTTCTCTAATAAAACTCCCTCAAATGTATTCCAGGAACAATTATTTAGTTGCCAGAATAGTTCAACCAGATTTAAACATAAACGGCCCGACCACGAGCGACTTTTCAATTTTCGCCTACTCTATTTCATACTTTTTATAAATTAGGAATTTTCTTCATTTACTCGCCTACGTCTTTCACAGGAGACGACGGCGACAATGGCACCAAAGGCGAAGCCGGGTTGAAGGGTGCCAAAGGAGAGATCGGATTTCCAGGACCTCAGGGAGCTCGCGGAGACCAGGGTTCAAAGGGTCAAAACGGCACCCTCGGACACAAAGGTCGACCTGGTGTCAAAGGAGAGGAGGGTCAGAAAGGCGTTTATGGAGTCAGAGGAGATAAGGGGGGCAATGGAACTATGGGTAAACAGGGTTCTGGAGGTTTCCGCGGATCCAAGGGTTTACGAGGAGCTTCAGGAAAAGAGGGAGAGATCGGAGAAGTAGGAGACAAAGGACTCGCTGGCAATGAAACTGAAGGAGAGTTTGGTGACGACGGCGAGAATGGGACGACAGGGGTCGAAGGGGAAAAGGGGGACAAGGGATTCGAAGGAGTTGTGGGTGAGAACGGAGATGTGGGAGAGCAGGGAGTCAACGGGACTGCCGGTAACATTACGGGCCCGGAGGGGAGCATGGGAGATATGGGATTCAAGGGGGAGGCAGGCAATCAAGGAGTGGTCGGACCCAGAGGGTTCCAGGGTGATAAGGGAGACCAAGGAGAACCCGGAGAGCCCGGAGAGACGATGGCCAAGTCCTTCCTCTTTGCCCGGCATTATCAGCGACCAGAGTTGGTAGAAGAATTGGGATGTCCGGACGGGACTCGCAAGCACTCCGAGGGCTACAGTTTCGTCATGATGCAGGGGAAAGAGGCTGTACTGACGATGGATCTGGGTGAGTGGGTACTGGCCTTACCCGGTCTCTACAATGCAACTTGTTGTATTCATCACATCATTTTTAGTCGATATTTATTTCAACAATGGTTAAATTTGAAAAGCTTTATCAGGCTGTAAACACTCTAATTGATGCCTCATCGAAGTGCTCGAAATGATAAATTCACGAGCAAGATCGTTTTTGTGTTACGCTGTTATTTGCAATAAATCTCATAAAAAATTACCTTTTACAGATTTTGAAACGAGTAACAGTTTCGGGAGAATGAACAAAAAATGTGAACGTGAATGTGAACAAACAATATTAGTTTGCCAACTTGGATACTGCAATAGAACTACCAACATAATGCGAGGTCGTTTACAGTTTAGGGGAATGGAGAAAATTAGCAGACCAGTGCATGCACGCTTGCATTTTCTACTAGAAAAATAGCATCAAGAACATGCTATGAGTGCTTATCTGTATAACAAATGTTTCGAACGTTTTCGAGAATCAAAGGAAACATATTAACGAATACAGTCCAGTCAGTTATCCATGACGAGCGAATTGCCACCCCAAATTAGGCTTGTTTCTGTCACGTCACTAAACGCTTTGAAATTTTAATTTTAAATCTTTTTTGGTAATACAATGTACATATAGTTTTCTCATTTCTACATCCAACTGAAATTAATTAAAGAAAATCACCCGGTTGCCTAATGCCTTGTTGATTGAGGGCGAAAATATTTGTATGGCATTGGCCTCCAAGTCTCAGAGATAGTGGGCGCAGAATCCCCATTGGTGAAGTGAGATAGTACTGTATGTCCACTAACTTGACAAGCAGCACAAACTTGCCGATATAGGCCACCTTTCTGGGAGATATGACCAGATCCACTCTCTGCCTGAATTGGCGAACACATGCAGACTCGACAGCTTTAGTGCCCAGTTCACTCCAAGAGTGGATCTGGTTCAATCCTAGAAATGTGGCCCCATTGAGCATCTGTTATAAGTTAGACAGTCACACCTACATTATAAATTATATATTATTGGGAAACGCTTGACTTTTGATTTATTGTGGGAACAATTAAAAGTTGTCTAAATTTAGCTGGACCACCCTGTAAATTCCTTGTTCAGGTTCGGCTAGTTCCTGCCTGGAGAAGTTCAGTCTGATGCCGGTCAGCGTGTGTCATCATGACTTACTCTGTACAGCCAACATGCGCAATGGCCATTCCTATTGGCTATCTAACATGGCCCCCATTTCAGCCCTGCCCATCCCCGTCGAGGACATGGAGAACCGGACAGCCCGCTGCGTGGTCTGCGAGGCTCCGGCCAATGTGGTGGCCCTCCACAGTCAGAAAAACACACAGAACGCTTGTCCGCACACTTGGAGTGAACTCTGGAAGGGCTATAGCATGGTCATGGTACGTGCCTCCTACTTTGCCCAGGCGGGGAAAGTGGTTTTTCTTTATTTTTCCAGTTTAGAAATGTTTAAGTAATGGTACCAATTATTTTGTCTACTGTATTTGATCTACAGCACATGCAAACTGCACTGGCATCTACAGTATGTACAAAGTTTGCTTGTCTACCGTTACCCGATTTGCGAAGAGAAATTCTGACGCTATGTAAATCTGACTACTGGAATAGCCAAAATGTCACTTTTCCTGAGTCATACCGCTTTATACGACAGGGTGGTCATTAGAAAACCAGGAAATTTGGAAGAAATATTTTATTATCATTTTTATTAGTTATTTACAAGAAATTCAAAGGAAATTCACAATGTTCAGCATTGCTTCCTTGGACTGCACGACACTGCAGTCTTAATCGTGGAATTCAATCTTCTGTTGAAGTTCGAAGTATTGCTAGTGTTTAAAGGTTATTCCAGGCGACTTTCAGTCATCACTTATTGTGTTTATATTGTGAGGATTTTCCTCTCCACATGCAATACTCCATGACGTTCATGTCTGGACATTTTACTGGCTAATTATCAGGTTCAAGGAAATCTGGAGTAGCATTTCGGAGGAAGTCAACAAAAGCCCTGGCAGTATGGACTGTTGCACCATATTGTTGCCATGTCCATGTTGCATCTTCTATCACATTCTCGATATCTTGAAACATTTGAAGACATATTTTGCAATAGACCTTTTCTATTTACAGTTTTCTTTTTCCTTCTGTACTGAGAAGGTGCTCTTGACCCGAAGCGAAGCCTACAATGAATCTCAGTGATGTTTTTCCGTAAAAGGACACAGCTGCATAACAAATTATAAAGATATCTGTTTTCAAACTTACCTTTCGGTAAATTCTGTCATTTTGAGAATTTCAAAGAGCGCGCTGTGAAAACTTTGCCTCGTCAGAAATCCAAACTTTCTTTCTACCGACCATCCGTCTCTCCAAACCGATCAGCCAGTGCAATGGACCTATTCATACGCATTATTAAATTTCCCGGTTTTCTAATGACCACCCTGTAGAGTACTCTAGACATCACACAAATTTGAGAAGAAAAATGGGAGTTAGAACATATCTGGCAACCTTCAGTTTATTTATGTAATGCAACTGTGCAGTAGTTTCGAGTAACATTTCTCATCGTTATTACTACAAAGGGGGTTAAGCGTAAATACAACCGTAAATTTAGAAAAACTATGCACAAACAATTAATACTAATTAAAACAAAACAACCAGATATTTTACATTACTTAAAAATAGTAAAATAACAGAGCACACTTTGCCTTCTCTCTTTCACACAAATTTCTACTTAATTCTGGGCTGAAACGTTCGGGAATTACAATCTGTGGAATCTGTCAAAATTAGACGCGTCTCAAACCCGTTTCCCATTGCGGTATTATTAATTTTCATTTTATTTTTTACTTCCGACGTCACTCGTCAGTCCCCTTACTATCAATAGTATGGCTTAAAATCATTCTGGGGCACCTTCTCCACAGCCCGCTCTCACTTGACCAGTTGTAAGAAATGGTGACTTAAAGCGTCAACCCTTGCCTCAAATTATACAGAGATCTCCAATCCCTTGCAGCTTTCTGTTCAGACAACCACTGTGAAAGTTTCGCTCGTCTTGACAAAGAAGTCCCTCTAGCAAACCAATATCCAGAAAGTGCTTCAACGGGAACAACAGATTGCAATTATCTGGTTAATTACCTATATTTTAAGCGAAATGAAGAAATGAGGAATGAGGTAGGGAAAGTCTGGGAATAAGAAGAGAGAAATGGAAAGAGTAGAAATAATTTGATAAAAAATCTTGCGCGCCTCCTAATATACTCTCTTTATTTTCTTCTCTCTTATCCATTTTTATATATATCTCCTCGTTCCCTCTCTTTACTTTTTTTCTTATATATACTTAATATTTTCGTATGACTTCTCTTTCTTTCCCTCTCCCCATACCTTTTTCTTTACACACTTCTCAGATTTCTCTCTGCTTTCACTGCCACATCACTGTACCCTTTTACTTCCCCTTGCCTGAACTCTGACGCCCTATCCAGCACCCTCCACCATCATAACTATATCACTCTCTTCTGAATGACCAGCCTTCATCTTTAATACACGGTCACTCACCCCCTCCCCCCCCCCACGTCACATTTCCATGGGGAAGCAAGAAACTGCGTGCTGAAGGCTATCATAGTTCTACTACTCATTAAGCATGGTCTGTCCACGTTGTTTCCTCGCAGCACTCTACCGGCAGTCGGGGAGGCGCCCAGCCTCTCATGTCGCCTGGTAGCTGTTTGGAGCACTTCCGGTTCTCCCCTCTGATCGAGTGCAACAACGCAGGGGGCTACTGTCATCAGTGGGCCGACGCCAAGGCCTTCTATCTGCGCGCCCAGACCGAGTCGAACCAGTTCGTGAAGCCCCAGGGTGAAATGGACAAGCAGTCCTCGGACGTCCTGCAGAAGATTAGTCGGTGCAAAGTGTGCATGAAGAATGTCAGATAGCAAACGCACCGTCGAGGATTCGAGGAATGGTGTCACGTGACGCGCGTGACGTTTTATTCCTTTTTTGTTTTTTGCTGTTTGCGCTTGTATTGGGAGGCGTGAGATGCGAATTAATTGTCTTTCCAGAGTCTGCCATTTAGTGACTCCACCGCCCACCCCACATTCAAACACATACTGGAATTCGCCTGTACATAGTTAGAACCATAGATATAAATAGCCTGCTTTCACTCTCTAGAGCAAGGCTATTCATGTCAATGGTTAGAACTACTTCTCATTGAGCCCGATTTGTTGTTTCAGCGTTCGCAAAATTTGCTCCTTGTAGCGTTAGTAGTATAGCACACGCTGAGAAATCATGAGCTTACATATTGTTTTGACAATGCAAATTATCTCTCATATGAAGAACGTATCTATGATATCCTGCTGCTTTTGCTGCTTCGAGCTGTCATCTTTTTTCTGTTATTTTGAAACCGGTAATTATTATGTGAAATACCCCAAAACAGAAGAAATAAAATACTATGGCTTGATATTTGATGTTTAAGAAATTTGTATACAGAAATTTCCGTATTAGGTTTTGAAAAATCGAATCATAATTCTTTTGGTAATAAAAATATCTATTAAATGATTCCTGTCTTCTCATATTACAATTATATTATTTGCTTATAGTAAGCTTGTTTTTGCTCTTATTACTATCCAGAACGCTTTTATTGTGTTATTTGTTTGATATACATATATGCAGTTCTCATAAGAATTTGTTGAGACAGCGCGAAATCTTTTACAATCATTATTTGTACATTAATACTCCCGTCCATACCGGAAATACTTCGATTTTATCTGACAATAATACTTACGAGCATATCTTCTCCTCTGATGAACAGTTTACTGAAAAGTTACTCTTATTTTCTTATTATAAATCTAAGTAGAATATACTACTGTTCTATTAAATAGTAATATAAATAAATATTTTGGTATTAAAGTTTCTTAAATCAGGATTTAATTATTTAGCTATAGCAGTGAATATGGGTACACTACTACAGATATTTAAAATACTCTATAGAAAGTTTAAAAAACGGACAAAAATAAATTAATCAACATGCATTAACCCTATCCATAACGGGGGGGGGGGGGCTGATTCAGCCCCCCGGGTTTATTTTTGCTGCCATTGTTTTTTGGGTAATCGCGTAATCTCC
>JAUYWV010138868.1:0-10694 GCA_032274565.1 Nematoplana nigrocapitula
CACACACACACACACACACACACACACACACACACACACACACACACATACATACATACATACATACATACACACACTCACAGTTTTTGCTTGTATATGTCGATATCTATATTGACCTCATTAGATACTGCCGATAGCCCTGTCAGCGATTGCACTTCGATTACGCTAAATTCCCAGAATTCCTTTGACCTCAACGGAATAGGTGAGCCAACTCTGGTACCAGTCAGAAGTTATGTGTTTGTTGTTGTTGTTCTTTTAAAAAAACAATTACATCCCAATTAGTATCAGATTATTTTAATGTAGTATTGAATGCTACAATCTGCCAAGGAATGTAATTTTGTTTATGAATACCCGCGCCCTAGAAGAATCATGCATCAAAGTGCTACTCGCCTTCATCGTTCAACATGACAACAAATTTTTTATTAAAGATAGATGCAAATGCTTTTTCCCTAGTCGAGGGGTCTGGCTCAACTCTAGTACACGACTAGTTTCGTCCTGATGGGGACTCATCAAGTGTACACCTGATAATGGTTAACGTTTCCATGTCTCTTTGTACCACCTTGAAGACCAAATAGTTGATATACATGGTATGATATCTTTCTTCTTCATAAAGCTCGAAATTGAAGGTTTCTGGTTCTTCTTCCTGGTTGTATCAGAAAATCACACATTTGTCATGCGTACTCTGATGTATGTGATAAAATGACTACTAGAATATCAGAACGGTCATCTAAGCTTTCAATGGTATAGTTTAACTAAGAGACCGATTATTTACCCACAATAAAAATAGTTGGACGACAGAAGTAAACGTACGTCACATTGGTGTTACTTAATCACAATTTTAAGATGAATCGAATGGTCAATAAAATTTCATCTGTCCATCCCTTGATCTCCAAAACTGACCACTTCGAAGGCCACTTTTGAGGAATAAAAATGCGAAATTTTGCGGAAGGTATATTTTACTTAAACGCTTTCTCATTTGAATAATACTAATGTGTTTAAGAAGTGAACACATTTTCACCAATCTTTAGACAGCTTATTAGAGCATTATAGCATGCTACAGCTGTACCCACAGAGGAACAAAAGGCGGAACTATACGAAAAATAAGTACATTTCATATATTTAGGCTTTTTTTAGCTATACTATATGAGTAATTTACTTAAATTTACTTACTTTGCATATAGTTCCGGATATTAGTGTTATTTAAATGAAAAAGCATTTTGATTCCTCTAAAAGGTGGTCTTGAAAGTGGTCATTTATGGAGGCCAGAGATAGACAGATTAAATTTTATTATTGAGAATATTCGATTCCTCTCAAAAGTTGGATAAGGTAAAAATGTGATAAACGCTTATTTCTGTCGTCTAACTATTTTTATTGTGGATAAACAATCGGCATCTTGGCTAAACTATCACTAAAAGCAGAATTGACCGTCCTGATATTCTAGTAGTCATTGACATATACTGTTGTAAAATCTGTGCAAAGCTGAATGACACTTGCTAAACGACTTGTTCCAATTGTTTTATTTCAGGAAGCTCCAGTTCGTCTCGAGCAGCGAGCATCAAGTCGAATGACTGAAACCAAGTGGGAGAATTCGATTGACTCATTTGGTTCACGCAATCCTTTGGTTCTGAGTACTACTGAATATTAAGCACTAACTAACAGTGTGCCAAACCGCCGCGGTGGTGCAACTTGATCAGTGAAATCATCTCTTGGTAATTCTATTCAACCTGTGCTTGGTTCTATCCGTACATGGGCAAACTGGTTCCACTGTCGACGATAGTTTATATTGTGAATTCTATCTACATAACCTACACTTATAACTAAGGAAATTTATGACTATAGATTATTTTAAAAAGAGTTAACCTGTACATTGGAAGATTCTGTAATTATGTGGTGCCATTCAGCACAAACGTACACAAAACACACTGGGAGATTTTCGTCTGCATATTTGTTTGTCAGGCTACACATTTCATGTGCATTAGATGGTACAGTACAGTATATATCGTTTAACATTTATCAACTTGTTACATATGCCGGATATATTTATTATACATATAGAAGAGTATGTATGTGTAATGTTATATCTATTTTGTTTTAACGTATACATAAGCAATAAAAAACTATGCTCAAATAATTATGCTCTAAATCCGGAGATTAAGGAGAAATTATTGGTGATTCGATATTATGAAAATAATATAAATAAACTAGTACGGTAGTTGTATTTTGATCGAAGAAGGAAAATATAGAAAACCTGGAAATATATCTTCCCGTTTAATATTACATCGATTCAAAAAAGGTGATTAATCGAAACATTTTACCAAGTCGAAAAGATTGGAGAACTATAGCGATACATCAAATGTGGGGTCTAACCATAAACAGCTTGAGGTTTGCAGACAATATCGGCTTGGTAGAGTGTGCTCAAGAGTTAGCTGAAATAACGTAGACTGGACGAAACAATCGGGAGATATGGTATGGAGATAAGTACAGAAAAAAGTAAGATCATGGTAACTGGAAGGAGTAATGTTGATAATGCCGCAATTGAAATTGATGGTCAACAAGTTAAAGAATTTAAATACTGTATCTGGGAGCCACTATCACATAAAACGCAACTAGAGATGTCGCAGTGAAGGGTAAGGCAGCAACGAGTGCAATAGGTTAAACAACACTTAAGCACATCAAGTGTATCTAATGTGCACTGCCTATATAATATATATGTGAGTAGTTAGAGGGATCCACGCTCTTTCTCATCCTCACCCCCGCGGTTATATATACAGAACAGAGTGAGACAGAATTCATTCGCTCTTACTACGTTGACGAAGCAACAGCTCTGTGCCGGAACTCTGAATGACTGTGCTACAGTATTTACCAAATCTACTATTTACCATGAATATTCTAGACAAGAATAAGCAATTGCCTGCTCTTCTCAATGTGTGGAAGTACACCTCTGCAGTCTGCAACCTTCGCACTCCCACCTGTCTGAATTTCCCGTCTCTATCTGTTTTCTAGTCATGCCTGATCACTCTTCCTTCTTGTGATACTCTCTTACATTTATTGCATTCTAGCCTGTCAGCTCCTTTTTTGATGATCCCGTTGCAGACGGTGCACACACTTTTTTCCTTGTCATTAGTATTATTTCTCTTCGGGTCTCTTCTTATACTATTTTGATCCGAGCAATTTACATATCTCCATTTCTCTCCCGATTCCAACATCTTCTCCAGCTTGAAAAAGTTTAGTTTTTAACACTTCTTGTTTGTGGAAGGATTTCTTGCATCCTTCGCATCTAATGGGATTTGCTCTCTCTTATAACACTTTCCGGCATCCTTCGCCTCGCGTCGGTGCTGGGTTCGTTTCTACATCTCCGGAAAGCTTCAGTTTTGGTGATGCGACGTCCGGGTCCTCGCATCCCTCTTCCAAAAACCCGGTGTTCTGGTCCGTTGAATTGTTGGTCCGTCGTTTGTTGTTTGTTTGTTTGTTACCCGGCCTCGCCCAGAGGATTGAGGTGTAGCACAAGGCTACCGACAATCCCAGTATCTAAATTACTGCTGGCATGGATTGCCCCGGGAGGTTGAGTCCATTTCACACTAGCTCTAAGAACTAGTCCCACCCCGCACAGTACTTCATTAAAGAAGAGCTGCGGGACGTCATACCTCTTCGTGGTGGTGGTGGGGCCCCGCTCTGGGTGCCGAAATGGGAATCTACTTTTACGGGTTACTTTCGTTCTTATTCCCGGACTGGCGGACGCGTCAGCGCCCCGATCCCCTTGAGAAACGACAACGCTCGCTTCCCGTCAGCAAGCACGGCGAGGGAGGGGTTACTTGCATAATCAGTCGTTCTCTAAGCAAATATAAATCTAATTCATACCTACCTGGTGGTTGTGTATGAGTAATCACTAATACTCTTTCGTCAGTTAGTTGTAAACTTAAACTTTCTTCTGGTAATAATTGGTTATTATTTAATGGTGTTTGTCCCAAAAGTTTTTATTCTTAGCTGTTGTCCACTTTGGACATATGCTAAAAGGATGTTCTGGATCTTCAATTACAGTACACCAGATCCACAGTACGACCAATAGGTTTCCGGCGTCTTGGCAGCTCGAAAGAGTCCGTCTATCGTACAATAGACCCTTCCATAACGTAGCTGTCTCCCGGCGAAATCCTCCGGTCTTCTCAGATTCTCAATCAGCAAGCTTTTCCCTATTGTGTATCTCATCCACGTCGCTTCTTCTATACGGTATTAGCGTTTCGATTCACGATGGGCTGTCTGTTCGGATGCGTGATATTTTGTTGTTCAAGTGTGCCTACTCACACCCAAGACCGCCAGCGCGTTAAGCTGTGCGATGAAACTGCTGTAATATCAGCCAGCTGGTACCACAAACACACATTATTGCCCGAGGATATCCTTCCTGAACCGAGGCGTCTGTTCACATTTCAAAGTCTACTCGCCGGAATTTGGCCAAATAGGTTTGCGCCTTGGCCTTGCGTTGATTTTGCATCTTCCTGCTCCTCAGGACACTGCAGCAAAATTGCGTTTCATCCGCATAGTTCGCCTGGAACTGTTGTGGAATATTTCTGTTTTGTTATTTATTTTTACTTCGGTGTCAGTTGCAGCGCGGGAATCTGATCGGGTGTCCTGTATTCTGGACGATCCCACGCTTCGGCGAGTGTTTGGTTTGAATTTCAGAGGCTGTCTGGAAACTAGTCACATTGTTTCTCACGCATCCAGTTATAGTTGTGAACTTGTTGTGAGTAATGCGAACCTGACAGTTATATAAAAGGTGCTCCACCAGAATTGTACTCAGTGTTGTTTGTTATTTTGTTGTCAATAAACTTACAATAATAGAAATTTTTTTCTGCCGGTTTTATAACAGGAACCAACCTTGCTTCCTGACTCAGCCGTTATCCCCGCAAAGGGAAGGGGGTGCATGGTGTAATGTAGAAGAATAAAACTGTTGCCACAAGCTGCGATTTTGAGTTATCAGCGGGTTTTTTCAAAGACTTAAAAATCATATTAGGCATTTAAGTTAGCTACTGTCCTAGTTACAGTTACCCATCATCATTTGAAAGAAGTTCAGTAGTATTTAATGTGCAAATACATTTTTCTCCATTGTGCAGGCCTCTTCTCCTGGGTGAGAACGACTTCCGGATATGCCTGCGTGAAAATTTTCCCCAATTGAAAACGCGCAAATTAACTCGCACCCAGTGGTCCATCATTCGCCGCCTGATGGGGAAGCCCCGGCGTTGTTCAACCGCATTTTTTGTCGAGGAGCGCCGGGCGTTGATGGAGAAGCGGGACAAGATTCGCACTCTTCAGGCCAAACGGGCTGTAGAGTTGGAATATCTGCGCGACCTTCCCGACGATATGCACGTCCCCATGCCCCTTATTATCGGCACCAAGGTCACTGCCAGGTGAGATACCTGTTCTGCGCGAAAGGACTCAAAATGTACTCGAATAAATTGTAACCAGAACCAGGAAGTTTTAAAATGCTGGCTGAATGGAGAGAAAATGTAATTTTATTTACATGTTTATATCAATACTCAACAAATTTTGGTATGGTATAAGGATGACAGAGTCCTCAAAAATGGAAGATAAAATAAAAACCAAAGAGAAAACTGGCTTACATAAATTTATTTATCATACATGTTTCGCTGCACTAACAGCATCATCAGTGAAACTAAAACAAATAGATTAACATACCAAAACGTTTGAAGTTATTTAACAAAATTTGAAACATGACTAAAAGTTCAGCATACGATTCAAACAGCTAATAAAATACAGTAAGCAAAATTGCACCACTATTGGTAAGAGTCCCATTTAATGATGGTTGCAAGTCTTTAATAGCTATGGCCTCCTTTACGGCAAGATCAAAATTAGAGACAGCACATTGAAGAATAGAAAGATAGTCTTCTATATTTGACTGTCGTACCATTCAGGTCAAGAATTAGATGTAACGGTAAAGGTGCGCAATTTGTTTTGTGCAATGCTAACACATTTTCAGGTCGCCACTGTGGAGTTGCGGAGTACCGCGTCGCATCATGGAATAAGTATTGAGTATTCTGATCACCCTACTATTGTAGCTCTACTTTGCATTGCCAAAACCTCACGTGAATAAAATAGGCATTGGTTTTTGTTGTAAAAGTCTATACGGCAATAAATATCCAGTGCCGCTTTCGCTCGGCTCTATAACTACCCAACTGCTTAGTTTTCTCTCCGAAATTACAGGGTTCGCTATCCAACCGATGGTCTGTACACCGGCGTAGTGGACGCTATCGACGCCCTACAGCACAGCTACCGGATCACCTTCGACAAGCCGGCCCTGGGAACACGCAGCGCCCCCGACTATGAGGTGTTGAGCATCAGTCCCCAGGAGACCATTCCCCTGTCGGCCTACAAGACCCAGCACAAAGCCAGTCGCAATCTGTTCATGAGTCCGGCCCGTCTGCTCGCCCAGTCGGCTCTCCAGGGCGTCCGACATCACCTGCAACACTCCAAACTCAACCACATGAGCGGCGAACCGACCACCTCAGCCGCCGACTGCCCGCTGTGTCAGGCGGACAACTCCGTGATGGCGTCCCCGTTAAAAGTAGCCGCGGCTCTGGGCGATGACACGACAACGCCCCTTCCGGGGAGCAGCCATGCCGGCGGACGCCTACTTCTCAACGAAGCTGATATATATGGAGGCTATCCGATGAAATTTCTTGTCATGGTGGTAAGTTGCGACCCTCATGTGGACGGACCCCGTGGGGGCGGTAGCGCTGCTCAAGCAGTGGGGGACCAAGATTGGCTGGCCTGGAGAGCTGGGCGGCGGACACCCTTAGCACGTGGCTTTGGGGGAGGGGTCGCCTACTACTACTACTACTACTACTACAGGGTGGCCAGAGTTACTTGAAATTGAAGTATTATACTCTGATATACTTGAATTTTTCTGAAAATATATACTTAAAACATACTGTACTCGAATATACTTGCTTTTTTTCTTACAAAACGTGACCTTCCATGTAGCTGCCTTCTGGTGGTGAAGGTGTCATGCTCCGACAGGTAAAATGCTACGTTTCCTGGGACATCCTACGGTTTCGCTCCCACTGTTTTCTCTCTCATTTTGGTGAAATCTGAATATAACACATCAGAACTATCTTACGTATTAATAGAAAAAGAGCTCAACATACATATCGTTACGATAACACTGATCTGTCATGCACCCTATGTGTGGCCGGCCAGATGTCCTCTGCGTAACTCGATAGCCGTGCGCAGAGTCTGACGGAGATGAACCTTTTGCGTTGATGTGGATGAGAGCACCGTTAGTATGCTGCTAGAGGCACACACCAAAATATGTGAAAAACGTTTCTGCAAGTAATTTTCGTTAGTCAGTCAAAAAGCCAGGTAAAAGCACGACTATTTTTTAAAAAGAACACTGAGTGTCTGATGCGGTGCAAAACCTTCTGGACAGGTCAATTTTTACCTCACATCTATGTCTAATTTCACGCGAATTTTTCTACAACAGTACTTTTAGCAGAAATGGATCCAGTCCTATTATATAACTGCATAAATAATCTTTTGGTTTTACCAAAGAGCTTGGAATATGTCTACTATAAGTAGACTCGTTCATTTAATGATAAAGGATTTCCGTGTAATTTGATTGATTGCCCTTTCGGCCAATCAGATGCGACTATTTTATGTTTTAAAAATAGCAGTACAGTTTGGTAAGCATAAAACATGTTTGTTAGGCTTGCAGGTTAGTGATTAATTTTCCTATACAATGATAGAACACACTCGTTTCATTTTGTCTGTCTGTACAGTTTATAGCAGCTAGTAGTTGGCATTTTGCAAAAATATCAACCCTCCTGCAATTCTTGCCTACCAAACACCCCTAAACCGAAATTACATGTTTTGGCGCGTGTCTACTCTAGTTAATATATTCAAATCTCTTTGGTTTTAGTCCACCTTTTTACAAAAATAGTGCTCATAAAAACAATCGCTTCCTTCTGTCTTGCCTGGACATCTTTAATATGAGGATGGTAGTTCAGGTTGATAATTCCTGATTTTATGCTGTTTTGACGATTTACATGTCGTTGCTTGCAATATATTGAAAAATAATAATTTTGCCTCTATCAAAGGCCTCGACATTCAATGATTTTCAGAAAAAACTCACTTTTGTCGGTGCACCTTAAACTGAAAGATTTTGACAAAACTATTTCTAGAAAGTATTTCAGGTCTTATTGAAGTCTTGCTTTTTTACAGATTTATTTCTTTGGGTGCCACCAAAGTTACACTATCAGATGAGTTATTTAGTGCCCTTTCTCAACCAGCCCAATGTACATACAGTAGTCTATTTATTCGCTTTGGAAAAGTCTAATTCATCAAATGGAGTCATGAGTTTTTGGTATTTATTGTTGTAGACTAAATTGTCGAAAATTTTGGAAGTGAAGAAGTTGTGTGTTGAAGAGCTCCGCGATCTGAATACTGAAGCTGAAAGAAAGGTAAGCGTAACGTAAAGGAGTAGAAGCGGAGATTTGGTATTCGGCTGATCGAGTGACTGATTGATTTCATTTCGTGTGGCTTTTTTTCCACAGATTTCCACCCAAGAATGCATTCCGCTCGAGTTCCAACACACATACCTCACTCTGATTGTTCATTTGGAGCGCTTGAACAAGGAGCTCAGTCAATACCTGGCGCATGTCTTGCAGTACGCCAATGAAGTAAGTAACCCGGCTATGTTTGCCAGTCCATTCCCAAAGAAAGCGTTATCACTATAATATAGTGCACCACGAAGTCAAGCAATAGACAGGGTTCCCCCGCATCAGGGAAAATGACAATATGAGCTGAAATCAGGGAAAATGAAAATTGGGGTTAAAATCAGGGAATTTAAATATTTTTTTGGAAAATCAGGGAAACCTAAATGGCTTTATTTTTCATTTTTTAATATCAATTTTACACCTATCTAAAAAAAGTAAAAAAAAATGTTGCTCGCTCAAACAATATACAATTTTTGTTTCCGTAATTATATAGCATTATCTGTTGGTAATTTTCTTTTTTTATTCCTTTGGGAAACCTAGTATGCACTTATTTAGTATATATAAATATCAGGGAGAAATCAGGGAATTTGATTCTGAAAAAAGCGGGGGAACCCTGAATAGAGAAGAGATGTTAATGGAGATTCGTCGGAGGAAAACCGTTTACCTGGGATACTGTAATACAAGCAAGCAAGGGCGAGCGAACGTTAGAGCCCGGCTTATTCCTTATGTCCTCTGCCCGTCTTGTCGATTAATTTTCTTGCACGCCACGCCGGACGTCTCTAGGTCCTACCCGTTTTAGGTAAGTCAAAATCTTGGGTACAGGTTGGTCGAGGATATTTTCGAGCACCGCAAAGGGTCTCCAATTCATCCACCGAGGTTCTTCAGAACTTTGACATCATGCTAGGAGGTGTTCCACAGTGTCCTCTTGTCCGCACTCTGGGCAGTCTGAGCTCGTCGCTCTGCCGATCCGGAACAGTGTGCTGCGCGTAAGCGGGCATTTGGTTGGTCAAGAAATCTTTGACATTTCCCGTCCAACGAGTCCAATTTAGGTGTCTTCTTCAGATAGGGTGCTTCGTTGCCGTCCAGGTTGGCGTGTCCAGTAAGTCCTTCCTTGTTCGACAGCCTCCCTGTGATATACAGTACTTGCTCGCGAGGAGCTTATCTTTTCCCCTTTTCTCCACCCTTCCATAAAGCACTCTCATAATGGCGCTTCACCACATATCAGGTAACCCCATTCCCTGAACTTTTCCGCTAACTGTCGCTTTTAAACCGACGTCTACAATCTACTTACCGGTGTCTTAATCGCCTGACCTCGTTTGCGCTCCCCGTGTATGACTGTTCTCTTCCGGCGTATTCTTCACTTTCTGATTCTCCAACCTTGACCGTACTCGGCGATGGACGCTTTATGGAGCAATAGTCATAAATGCGCATAACTGTAGCTTACATTCCTAATCATTAGAAATTCCTGCTGAAGCGATCGATACTATAAAATCAGCAGCTGATAATTGTAGTCACTTCGTTGATTGTTTGTAGATTGCCCAGGAACACGGCGTACCGCCTTTGGAACAGGCCACCGACCTCAAGCAACGCTGTGATGACGATTCTTACGAGATGGTGACGCGTGTGAAAAATATTCAGGTATGTGGATTGTATTTTTCTTCTGACCAACCCTGGACTTGACATGTCCAGGGCAGGTCTTTACCCGAATGTGTATTATATCACAAAACTGATTGTCATCACAGCAAGCGAGGATTACGAACAGCATGTGTTAGAGGTAAAACAGTGGAAAGGGTGGAAGGGTTCAACTTTCTCGGCTTTCGCTTAGCATATGGAGGCAATTGCATAAAATAAATTAATCAACGAATTGACCTGGCCAAATTAGCAACTTTTTCTTTCGTTAAGATATGGAAAGACAGATGAGTGACAAAAAGCACACTAAATAAACCTGCTTAACACGCTAGTGTTTTCTATTGTTGCTGATGTAGCAGAAGCATGGACTGTCAAAGGCAGGGAGGAAGACTTCCTCCAGTGGAGGAAGTGAGTTTGGCTGTCACTCGGAGAATAAGGCTGGCGTGGTTGCGGTTCAGAGAGCTGTCCTCTGGTTTATGTGGTTTTTGTTTGTGTTACCCGGCCCCTTCCGGAGGATGGGGGGGGGCGGCGCAGGACCGCCGAGACCCAGCAACCGGGCAA
>JAUYWV010138879.1:0-10692 GCA_032274565.1 Nematoplana nigrocapitula
ACTCTAGTAGTTCTTATTCGCGTTTCACGAAATTCTCAATAATAGGGAAAAATGAAGAAATAATCAATTTCCGCGTACAATCACAAATATCCGTAACTATGAATAAAATCATGAATCCTCAAGATAAACTCCAATATTATTCTAGAAAAGTCACCGTTAAGCTTCCTTATCAAGGAAAAACAGTTAATCTTAAACGTAAACTCTAAATTCTTTTACAGGTAAATGCCAATGTCGTTATCACTACCATCAAATTAAAAAACTGTCTTCCCTCTGCGAAGAGCGTGGTGCCGAGCTGTATTACATCACATGTTGTCTACAACATTCAATGTTCTTCCTGCCCAGGAAGCTAGCTATTTGGGTATGACGGAGAGGTACCACTCCGCCACATTTAATCGATTGCACCTTTCGTTTATTCAATCTGCTCACTATAGTCAGCTCCGTTCAACAACTGTCATTTTTTTACGGTGTAAATTTTATTGGTCACACTGACGAAGCCAGGCCAGAGGTAAAACGCGTTTGAAAATAAAACATTCGGTCTCACACGTCGTCGTGGTCTTGTTTTGATTATGTTTCCAACGACATTCTTCACATGGTTTACCAATAGTCTCTTTACAAACTTGCTTAACTCGAAAACATTGTTATTATATTAAATGTCATGTCCGTGTCAGTTCGGGCATTCATGATTCAGCTGAATGATGTATACAAACATTGCTTGATAATGAACTTACATAAGTGTATGTGATCCGGTCTGCTTACAATTCAAATGAATGCGGATGAATATTCCCTTTTCTGCAGAAAATTTTAATATTGAATAATCTCCAGTTGATTGTGTTTTTCTGAAAAACAAATGTCAATAAGGAAAACATTGAAGGGATGATAAATCTGTAGGCTTTTAGTTAAATGCGTGCGTTCTAGTTTTGAATTTAAAAGAAATCAATCGAAAGTTTATCTGAAAAGAAACAACGAAGATGAAAATTCCAGACCCTACAGTATGTTTTCCGTACAAACCTCCTGCTCAACATAAAAGAAATACGGAAACGTTTTTTACATTAGGTGGGGTAATCGGGGTTCAGCGACAAACATATATACTATTTGCAAGCCATCGTTAAAATAAATAATTTTCTAAAAAATGACTGAATGAAACGTGGCTTAGTAGTTATAACAAATGTATCACACAACCAAGTGGAACTTCAAATATATTTTTCTCAATGAAGTAGTACGGCTGTAATTGTTTAACATTACCAAGTGGAACTTCAAATATATTTTTCTCAATGAAGTAATACGGCTGTAATTGTTTCTCATTACCAATTATACTTCAAATTTATTTTCACCGTGGATGAAACTTTTCAGGACCAATCTACTTTAGACAGACTTGTTTAACACAATAAACTGTATCGAAAAGATTTTCAACTAAACGGCAGCGGAGAGCAGATGACTTAGGAAATAGCATCACCATAGTGCAGAATAGCACCGTTCACCAGCTGTAATTGCACTTTACCCTGACCTTGAGCCGGTGGACAGAGGAATAAACATCTACTAACTGTTGCATGGAAGAGGAGGATTGATGATGTAGGACAGAATACTGCTACGGTAGGATGTGAGCAGTGGGATATTATGGAACCATTTGAGATTGGTCGCACTAGTGTACCAGCTGTCTTTGCACTTTACCCTGACCTTGTGCCGGTGGACAGAGGAAGAAACATCTACTAACTGTTGCATGGAAGAGGAGGATTGATGAAGTAGGACAGAATGCTGCTCACAGCTGAAACACTACTCTTGGATATTTCCAATTTCAACCAACCTCCAAGGAGCTATCTTTATGAGCACACTAATGAAGGTGCAACAAGCTCTACATTTGAACCTGATGCAAAGCGGCAAAGATGACAAGCAGAGGAAATGCCTGAGGAACATTTTCAGTTTCATCATACCCTAGACACTTCTAGCCATCAAGCCACAGGCTCTCCTAGCCATAAAGCCCTAGGCACTCCTAGCCATCAAGCCCTAGGCACTCCAAGCCATCAAGCTTCAGGCACTCCTGGCCATCAAGCTTCAGGCACTCCTACCTATCAAGCCCTAGGCACTCCAATCCATCAAGCCCTAGGCACTCCAATCTATCAAGCCCTAGGCACTCCAATCCATCAAGCCCCAGTAACTCCTAGCCATCAAGCCCCAGGAACTTCTAGCTAGCCATCAAACAGCCCCAGGAACTTCTAGACATCAAGCTTCAGACACTCCTACCTATCAAGCCCAAGGCACTCCTAGCCATCAAGCCCCAGTACCTCCTAGCCACCAAGCCACAGGCACTACAAGCCATGAAGCTTCAGACACTCCTGGCCATCAAGCCCTAGGCACTCTTTGCCATCAAGCCCCAGTACCTCCTAGCCATCAAGCCACAGGCACTCTTTGCCATCAAGCCCTAGGCACTCCAAGCCATCAAGCTCATTTCTTCAATTCCACTGGGGCCCGGCGTGGAGATGTTTATGGTGAAATAGATGTACTCAAATTCAAAGAAGGTGCAATTGTCAGTGCTACCATCAATGGCATTCAATACAAAACCGGGGTGCATCATAACTATTTATAAGAATGACCAGCTTTTTCTCAACAAAATTGTGCACATTTTTACTCAAAACCAGCAGAGATTTTTCAAAGTCTGCAAGCTTTCACCCATTTCTCACAATGGATATTTTACGTGTCGTGTCAACTCCAATAGTGAGGAAGAACATGTTAAACCAGACAATCTCTTGTTCTCATGGTGTGCCATTCAGTGCCACACTTCTGATGAAGAAATCGTCAATATTTTCCCACTTGCATTGCATTCTCTGAAGATTTGCTCCAATTTACCATTTGAGCACTGCTGTCGCCCATTTAAGCTATATCGCCAGTTTGCACGGTTTTATCATCGTCTTGCCTCCTTTGATGTTCCTTTCCCAACGTATCTTGGGAGTATAGTTCATACTCCATCTGCTCAAAAGTGCCATGTTTACAGTGTGTTTATCAACTCTCTGGTGGGCCACCACTGCCTTCTCCGTCATATTATATGCTGACTCCGAATACCCCATATCCAAGGTTCGTATATCAACTTTTCTGTGAACAGATGTGTTTAGTTGAGTTATGTAGTACAATATAATTCACCTATATTGACTTAATCAATTTTGACATTATTCCTGTTATTATTTTATATATGTTGTAGGCATAAGGCCTTGTCTCTAGTTTACGTATATATCAATGTTTTCCTTATTTCCTTAAAGGTCCTGATAAATGCACATTTTACTGAATAGGTGTGAGCATGTTTATAGCTAGACTCTAAACCTTGATTTTTAAACAAGCCTTATTGCAGATTTGTTAATCTATAAAAAGAGTAAAATATCACAGTTGTTTTAACTTACCTCTCTAACTCACATGAACTGTTAGTTAATAATTTTCATAAAATATACCACTGTTTTTATTTTTTTGAAGTTATTACATGGTTAATAACAAGACCTAATAATTTATATCTAATTTTTACTTTTCAGTTTTCAATGATGCCCTTTCCACCATAAGAAGTTTCCATTTTCTGTTCTTTTTCCCCTCAAGTAATTGATCTAATAAAAAGTGTAAGGAGCAATGATGTCTTGCGAAAGGAGTTGAAGACTTCGCTGCTCAACTACTGCCATAATTCAATGCCCAAGGACAATGATGTGTGGTCCAGGTGGGAGTTTTTGCTCGACTTCGGTCAACCCTGATGACTCAATAAGGAAAATTGGGTGAGTTTTTATCTCTGCATTATCAGAACTGATAAAATGTATGCAAAATTGTAATGATTTGTAAAAAATATATTTATTTAATAGACTAAAATGTATTATAGTTTTATTGTTTTATAGATACTTTTATTTATATCAAGTGTACTAATACCCACAAGTCTAAACAAAAGTATCATGATAATGTTCTGTTGTTCCAATTATCCAAAAGAATTATATAGGAACAAATGATGTTCCCTATAATTTATTCTATTTTGTATCATAATCCTTAAATAGGGAATTATTTTCAATGTTAATGCAATCGAATTCTTAATGGAAGACAAAAATCGATATGAAATGATGTTGTCAAACCTTTATCTCACACATATTAAGATTACCCTCTTATTTAAAGAAAACATTTTTTAAATGACTGCTTTTTTAATTTATGCAAACTATTATATCCATATTCTACATTTTCAGGAAACCATGCTTCGGGATGTCTCTAATGTTATGCGCCAGCAAAATGGACAAAATCTCACAAAGCTAGTCCTAGCTTTAGGCAAATTTCCAGACCGATTACCACACCATATATTTTAGAGTGTGTTGAGGCCACTAGCCAGTGCTGTCAAAGGAGGAGCTACTTCAGGAAGCTGAGGTATGTGAATTTATTTTTAACTAACTTTTAGTCATTAACCTTTGGATAACAAGGACAATGTCACAGATTTTTGCAATTAAACATTAATGTAAAATAATACCAAATTTCTTTCATTTATGGCCATGGACAAAAATCTGTTTGACTTCGCAAGTCCTTGAAAACCTCCGTGAGGACCCAGACAACCCCACCCTCATAGACACCTTCAAAATGGCGGCGGAATCAGCAGGCGGACAATTGACCGCTGCAAAGCAGAGCTGTGGAGGGATTTTATAGGCGACCAGTCCAAGGAGATTACCTCCGCTGAACTTTATCCGAGCCCTGGATGGAAGAACCCCCAGTGCAGCTCCTTCGGAAACCCTTCGCTCCGAGGGTGGCCTCTCTAAGGCAGTCCTTTTCTGCCAAAAACATGCGGGGGTTAGCAGGATCCCGGAAAATGAGACAACCACCAAATGGTCATGGAAGCAAGGAGGCAGTCGGTGCACCTGCCCAATTTGGAAAACGCCTTAACGTGGCGTCGGGCGTCGCTCCCCGATGGGGAGTTTGAAGTTTCTCGCATGACCAGACCTCCATCGTCACGGACCTGGGAGGGAGTACCTGACTTCGGAGATATTGGAGGCCATCAAAATACAACGTTACTTTTTCCCATTTTAAGTGGTTTATTTTTAGATCGAATTAAAAAAGTGGGAAACCCTCTGGCCGTATTGGGTGTTATGTACGACCAGATGTTTACCTTCCGCACTGGCTCCAGGTATGCCCTGCTCACCTAAATCTGCAGCTGCGCACATTCTGGGTGGTGGTCCCGCTTTGTCTATGCTGATGGAGGATACCGTGGCGGTGGCCTCATATCTGCGGATGCTCCAACACCTCCGAATGGACTGCCACCTGATCCCATCCCATCCACTCGCCTTGTGGCTGCAAACAGGAAGATATGCTCTCTCTCTTCACCTGCTCCCATGTCCGGTGTGCGTTTAATTGCTTGCCGAAACGTTCTGCCCCATGGATAATTATTTCACTTTATTCAGCCTCCTCCGCAATAATCTCATCATTCTGGCAAGTGGTAAAATGAGGCAAAATTGCATTCCCTCATATCCATTTGATAACAAAGAGATGTCCACATAACGTGGTTCAATTCAACGATGGTATAATGGACCAGCAAACATCGTTGGTAGCATGCCAGGACAATAAATGTGGTGTCATAGCGTTAACCATTTGTGGTGCAGATCTGGTGACAAATATGTCCAAGTATTCCCGAACCAAAAAACATCAAATTGAAATTCCTCATCCACCTGTTGTCAAGCACTACAATGCAACAACTCTCTCCCCAGTATTATTAGAAATATTAGAGTTATATGTGCCTATTACAAATTTAAAAGTGCCATCAGGCATCAATTGTAAATCAGTATCAATTTATTATTTATATCGGTTTATGTAGAAATCTTTTTTTGACTACCTGTGCATGTTGAATGTGTAATCCAGTATAGCCTCACTCTGGGGAGTATTACAATAAAGCCTTTTTATTATTATTATTATGATGATGATGATTTACAAGAAAATATTATTCAAACAATGCAGAAATTTGAGGGCAATGTTACATCCTAAGGATTGTTAGTCCGTTATGGCATTATGCTCAGCATGTAGTTCATTGAGCAAGGTGATCAGCTGAAAAATCAAGGATATTAAATATATTTTGTAAATATTGACATTGGTGTTTATATTATTTTAAAATCTATGCACCAATAGCTAATTTAACAGAGGAAGCTAGTTTCTATAATGAGCTGCAGGAAACAATGGATAATATACCAGCAAATGACATCCAAATGATAATAGGAAACTGGAATATAAAAGTTGGACTATATACTTGGACCCCTTTAGAATATAGTACTGTTTCAGAGGACATGTCCTCTGAAAATAACTTTTGCTGTGAATTTCATAGCATGAATTAGAAAAAAATATGTAAATTATTAACCAAAAAGGCTGATTATAACTAATTATAGTTAAAATCAATAAATTTCAAGATTTTACAACAAGGATTACAAAATTTCACAGAATTACTAGGAATATGTCCATGACTGAAATAAATTTATTCCAGAAGGGTACCTGGACTAGTCCTAGTAATAGAGCTTGCAACCAAATACACTATATAATAATGAAAAGGAGGTGGAGATCTACTATTCAGAATGTCAAAGCAAAGCCCAGCATAGACTGCGGAATGACCACAAAATGCTGATATAAAATTGAAGATAAAATTAAAATCTAAATAGACTTCTGCACCATTCATACATTTTGATATCAATAATAAATATTCAAAAACAATTTGCAGTTGAAGTTCAAAACAGATTCCTCCCACTTTTCTCCACATTTCTCCCCACCAGAAGAAGAGCAAATACCAAAGGAGTTATGGGAAAACAGGAAGGAATTTGTCATCTCTATAGCGAGTGTGCAGTCTCAAAGAAAAAGAGAATGAAACATCTATGGCTTTCAGCAGAAATGAATATTGCTATCAAAAGGCATGCAGCAAAAGGAGACCAGAAAAATTGGTGAATAGTAATTTGTTTTATTCGTCGAGATTCCCGGCGAATATATTTTTCTTGGGCATATAGCAATGACTTTATTAGGCTTAAGTAAATAACATTACTGAATTAGTATTTTATTTATAAATGTATTCCTATTAAATAGCCTGCAGTCCAACAGGAATTAATATGCAGTATTCAGTCCGATATTATAATGACAATATTAAATATATGCTATTATTTTGTGCATATATGATTATGAAGACATTGAAGTAATTAACATACAAAATTAAGTGTTATTCGCCTGGTACATCATTAGAATATACGCAGGGAATATAGAATATGAAACTTACATCTACATGAATATTTCGTGAGATATATTCTGTATTTTGTAAGTGAAGTTATTAGTCGTACGTCGCCGTAATCTTGATTTCAAAATTATTTTTATAAACTTATCCAAAACACCGTTAAAAAACAATTTAAATTATGCGGCAGAAAAAATATCCAACTATTTAATTAATTTTCAAATAAAATTCTGTGAAATACATACTAACTATTCTTCATGTATAGACAGGTATGCCTTGGATAATGCATGGTTTTGTTTGTTCTTTTCAGAATGCCCAACATTGTATGAATAAATCTTCTATTCGATAAATGTGCGTGTGCCTATCTATGTTGGGCATTTGACATTCAATCATCAATTTGAGCTGAACACTGATCTCAGTATCAAGACCGTTCCATCATGGCTGCCACGACCTCCCTCTTCGACGGCTGCGACATTTTATTCATTTCCCACATCCCTTAACTGTCCTATCCCAGCAGGAGCGTTGGCAAGTTTGTCACCCATTTATACATTTCGGATTGACGCCCTACTCGGGGTCGGTACACCGCTCCGGGCGGGCAGGGACCGCGGAACGAAATTTTCATTGGGGGGCAAGGGTTTTTAGGGGCGCACTGAGGGGGGGTCGGGGGTCTGCGGCAAATTTTTTTTTTACTTTTATATGTCCTAGAATGCAGGAGATAGTCTGTCTGGAAATTATAAGCAATAGTTTACAACTTGTAAAATAGTGGTTTCGAGAGGATAAAAAAAACATAGTTAAAAATCGAAAATAAATTTTTTTGTACACATTTCATATTCCAAAACAACAACAATGATGAACTCATTTTTATACAACATACAAAACTGTTTTATACGTGTATTTAAAGAATTGGACAGACATAAGCTGCTTCATTATAAAATACAATGATTCCCAGCGTACAATATAACCAATTTGTATGTCTACAATAATAAATGTATGTACATTTCAGTAGAATTTGATTGTCTTATGTAACAAATTATATGCTTCACACGAACATGTAATGTGTATGAAATAAGATATAGCTATTTTTCACAAAATATGTAAATACTAAATAGTATTGGTCAATAGATTTTACACACATTATTATGTAATCAAATAGCGTACAATTTTAACTGTAAGCTGCAATATATATACAAAATAGTAGTTATAAATGTCATAGTTGCTTTAAAATGATCACTTACAATCTGTTAAAATCACAGGACATAAAATTACCAAACCTAAGTAGTCTGTTGTCAGACTTGGAAACAAAAATCTTTGCCACAGCAACAAGATTCAACTTATCGGTTCGCGTCTTGTGCGAATTGAGAAGAGTGATGGAGTTGAATCTTGATGCTGTCATTCGTGCCCTTAACCAGGTTTTAAGGCGCCTTGCAGTTGAGAACGACCTTTCGCCAGAAGCAGACGTTGCTGGGTTGACTGAAATCAATTGGCAAATCTTCACAATTTCACTGATCGATTTTTTTTCAACATTTTCCAGATCGGTAACAAATGCCTTAATATCTTCAAAACAGTTCATAGTCGCCTCTCTATCCAGCTGCAAAACCTTGAACATTTCCAACTGTGGCTTGAGTAATTCGAGGTCAATATCATCGTAGTAGTTTTTTTTGACAAACTCCAGTTCAATTTCCAGATTGTCTCCTTGAATGTTGTGGAGTAACAAACTTTCCAACGTGGCATATGTTTGGAAACTTTGTTGTTTGAACCTCTTTTCTATTGCTGCTGTCATAATATCAATGGCTTCAAAATATTTTCTTCTGTAGAAGTCTTTTGGACTGGCTGGAAATGACGGTTCACCATGGCCAACTTCCAAACGAACTGGAGCACGTCTTTGTCTTGGTAAGCAAGGTTCGGCAATGAACGAACATGTTTTTGCTTTTATCAGAACTGTAGCATAAAACGAATCAAATGCTTCATGACTTCTGAGAGATTGAATGACTGACGTTGTTAGTTTGGCTATTCTTTGTCCAGCTACAGCTGACATCTTTTCACTTTGAAGCGTCTTTGCAAGGTTATCGGTGTGAGCAAAGAGAAGAATAGATAGCTGCAAACCAAAATAGTATTCAAAGAGTGTCATTTGAGTCTTACAACCAATAATGCGCGCACGAATTTCTGATGATAAATTTTTGTCTAAACAAAGTTCCCATTCGGCCATAAGAGTTTGATAATTATCAATGAGTCTTGTTAAACACGCAGCTGTGACAGTCCATCTTGTTGGACAAAATGTTAGTAAGCCTTTGTAAGGCCGAGCATCCTCATCTTCATCAAATCCAGTAGAACATGACAATTTTCCAAGAATATGTTCTCTCTGTGGAGAGTATTTGATTAGCTTAATTATTTCTTTGGATGTGTCCAAAGTGTCCGACATTATCTTACATCCCTTAAGACTATCTTTGACACCAAGACTAAGGGAATGGCCATGACAATGAGTGACGTGCGCTTTCGGTTGTTGATCTAGTATTCGTTTGCCGACGCCAGTATGTTTCCCTAACATATTGTTAGCTCCATCATAACACTGGCCTCTGCAGTTCTCCAATGATAGTTGCAGTCGAAGAAGAATGTCAGTGATAGCTGAATAAATTGTTTCTGCTCCTATATCGCTCAGCTCATAAAATCCGACAAAATCTTCCTGAATGTCTAGCTTCTCAGTAACCCAACGTATGCATAAGGTTAACTGCTCTTTATTTGCAATGTCTGTGTATTCGTCGCAGATGAGGGAAAAATAGCAAGGTCGAATCTCATTACATAATTCGCGAAGCAGCTCGTGGGCCATTATAGTCATCAATTCGTTCTGAATGTCATGGCTGATGTACTTGTCACCTTTTTGAGACAACCAATTTGAGAGTAGGGAGTCATCCTTAGCTCTCAATTTCAGTAATTGAATCATATTGGATTCTTGATCGACATCTCCCTGGGCAGCCAGGCCCTGGCGGGCTATATATTGTATTGATTCTATAATCTTTGCCAAGCATTGACGATTTTCAACCATTTCTCGTTTCAATCTCTCATGGCAGCTTTCTAAAATATGTACACTTCCACGAGGAATTGACACATCAATTTCTATTGAGGCCCGGTGAGTATCTGACTTTTGATGTTTCTCGAATGCGCTTAATGCCTTTTTCCAATTTTTAAAGCCTATCTGTAAAAACGCGTCATCTTTTTTGCTCTCGAAGATCAGGTGGTTGGATTTACAATGCTTTTTGCAGAAAAAGCAAGTCACCGTATCTTCAGCCTCATTATAATCAAGCCATTTATATTGAGAAAACCACACTTTTTGAAAGGATCGGTTTTGTTTACCAAATAATCGTTTTGGAAACGTAATGTCAGGTTGATAAGGCTCATCAAAAATAGTGTGAGAGAGATCAGATGGCGCAGCCGTCGTTGTGGTGTGAGAGAGATCAGAGGGCGCAGCCGTAGTTGTGGTCTGAGAGAGACCAGAGGGCGCAGCCGTCGTT